>WHVA01000599.1:0-62887 GCA_015179125.1 Gautieria morchelliformis | reverse complement strand
TGTGCACAGGAACGATATGCCCTCAGCCCTCAGGCACATACAATCCACAAGCACTGTCCACTGCATTTGCCATATGGGGCACAGGAACTGTATACATTCTGCACATACAGTGCACAGGAACTGTTACGATACGATCTGTCGTAAGGTTGACCGAGGTCGGGGATGAAACCCGAGGCAAGGTCCGAGGTTACGGAGCGAGGTTTGGATGGGGAAGTCGGAGAGGGACTTGGCTTCAGCTTATGTGCTGCGCCGACCCTACGCACGAGTCCCAACTTCGGAGGCAAACGAATAAGAGGCGAGGTTTGGCTTAAGAGGCGAGGTTTGGCTTAAGAGGCGAGGTTTGGCTTAAGAGGCGAGGTTTGGCTTAAGAGGCGAGGCTTAGAAACTAGCTAAGGATCGAAGGGATACGATAGTTGATTTTCAGACTGAAGAGTAGGAATGCATACAAGGGGGTTATATACGGGCGAGGGTATGAGTCAGGGCGAACATATTAGTGGAGGTCAGGGCGAGGTCAGGAGGCCGAGGTCAGGGCGAGGTAATATACGAATGATGCATGATGGAGCAGAATCAGTAACTAAGGGGATACGGGTATGGGATCAAGGTCGGATATGAACTCAAGCTCGGACTCGGGCTCGGGCACGGATAAGGATCTATGTACTCGGGCACAAATATCACACGGCTCGGGCTCGGAAGAAGGTTTTACCGGTAAGTAACCGGCCAAAGGCCGGGTCCTTACAGTATCCCCTCCTTATGGCCGAGACCCTCGAGGCCGTAATGAACAAGGTTCGCCTATCCTCGAATCTAGATCCCGGCCCGATGTTAAGTAGCGGAAAGGCGAAGCTTAAATCGTAGCCGAGGTTAGATAAAAGGGTGGGTAGGAGGCAGCGAACCCAAGTGCCAACGAATATGGTGCGCCCGCAACCCCTCTTCAACTCAGCCGTCGACGAGAACAGTGCGAACAACGTGTTCGACCAGACATTGCTGTCTGAGGAGAACGGACCTCGGGCGAGGTTATGCCCAGGATCGACCCGAGGTTGGCACATTGCCAATTGATGAGACGGGGGCCATCGACATGCGGCAGCCGTGGCAGGAAGGGCCGAATGGCAAAAAGGTGAGTCGTTGAGTAGTATCGTTTTTTGCTGTTTGCTGACTTGAGTAGTACAAGCGAATGCTCTTCGCTTACCACCCGACCGACTTGACCCTATACGGGTACAAGCTCGCTGACGGGGGTCCTCAAGCGTGGCAGCTCGGGGTGAAGCCCAAGGCAAGGTGCGCTCGCTGTGAAGAGTGCGATTATACGTGCCTTCGCCAGGTGAGCCTCGACTTCGGCGTCGCCGACCAGGGGGCCTGCGTATGGTGCAGGACACGGTCTTTAGGCTGTAGTATAGCCTTAGGCCGTCGCAGCAAGGCGACCCCTGGAAAAGGTCAGGCGAGCGCAGCGGGCGAGGAGTGAGGGTAGCGAGGACGGGCCGAGGCCGAGGAAGGAGGCCAAGGCTCGGGGCGAGGTTGAGGAGGACGACGACTCAAGCGACTGGGTCGAGCGGAACTTGGAGACAGGGTGGAGAGGATGGAAGCGAGGTTGAGCGAGGAGAAGGGAAAGAAGACTGGGGGAGCGAGGCAGAGTGAGGAGAAGGAAACCGAGGTAGAGGAAGCCGAGGTGGAAGAAACTGAGGTGGAAGGTCAGAGGGCGAAGAAGGATAAGAAGACGAAGAGGTCGGAGCGAAGTGCGGAGATGAGGGAGTTGATAGCGGCGGTAGGGATGTGGGACAGAAAGTGGGCGAGGTTGGGGAAAGGGTGTGCGAGTTGCTGGGGGAGTTTAGGGCGGCAACGATAGGATGAATCGGGCGGATGTGGAGTTTATGAGGATAAGGAGGAGGCGAAATTATTTGAAGCGGATGCAGGGGGCGAGGGACTTGGCAGATTATGGAGGACATGGGGGTCTGGTGGAGCGAAGTAGCAGTAGTAATGAGGAGGAGTCAGGCGAGGGTAGCGAGGAGAGCGAGGGAGAGGATATGAGGATGGTGGAGTAACTACTAAGAGAATAATGGAATTTCTTGGATTTTATCGATTTTTTTTTGTTGTTCGGTTGCGAGGGGATTTTGTTATCTAGCTACTGGGTTCATGGGGTTAAACAAGGAAACGATCATAGAGCAGTCAAAGGTCCCGGCTTGCCGGATACGACTTGTGGAATCGGTGACCAGCTCCGAGGCATGATCAAGCTCGGAAGCGAGGATCCACGAGGTTTCTTCGTCGGTACCTTCGTAACCAGTCCACCTAACAAGATAGAGTAACTTGCAGCTCTTGCGTCTATTATCGATCTTCGAGTCGAGGATTTCAGAAACCTCGAACTCGGGTTCGCCGTCGATAACAACTGGGGGCGGAGGCGGCTGAACTCGGTTCGGGATGGTGTTGGGCGAGGCTGGTTCGAGCATAGATACGTGGAATACTGGGTGGACTGAATGCATGTGTTCTGGAAGTCGAAGGGTGAAGGAGTGAGTACCCGCTCGGGAAATGATCTCAAAAGGACCCAAGAACTTCTCGGCGAGCTTTTTGGTAGGGCGAGTCGTTCTGAAGTACTGTGCCTTCACAAAGGCGAGGGATCCTACTTGGAAATCAGGAGCGGGTTTGCGGCGAACATCGGCCGAGGCTTGGTAGGTCTTCTGAGCCTCGAGGATGGCGCGGCGAAGTTCTTGGTGAAGCTCGTCCAGGTCAACCACGAAGTCTCGAGCTCGTGCCGAGGCGAGATCGCGCTCGGGGTGAACTGCGAGGTTCGGATGGTAACCCTTATTAGCAAAGAAGGGGATATGCCGGTGGTTGCGCTAGGCGCATTGTTGTAGGCGAACTCGGCTAGGGGAAGGAGCGAAGCCCAATTGGACTGCTGATAGTTGCAATATATCCTGAGGTACTGTTCCAAGGTCTGGTTAGCACGCTCGGTTTGACCGTCACCCTCGGGATGATATCCCGAGGTGAAATGCAACCGCATGTCCAAGGCTTTCCCTAGGGAACGCCAGAAGTGCGAGACGAACTCGGAACCCCTGTCCGAGGTGACGTGCGAGGGGACTCCATGCTTGGAAAAGACATGAAGGACGAAGAGATGAGCGAGCTCTTGCGAGGTTATCTTGTCGTGGTTGGAATGAAGATAACCTGCTTAGTGAAGCGGTCAACAATCACTAGTATGGAGGTGAACTCGGATGAAGGGGGAAGCTGCTCAATGAAATCCATAGAGATGGAATTCCAAGGCTTCTCGGGAACGGGAAGTTGTTTGAGGAGACCATAGGGTTTGTGACGTTGCGGCTTGCTTCGCATACAAGTGGTGCACGTCTTGCAATACTCCTTGACAAAGGATCTAATCCCTGGCCAAGTGTAGTCTCGTCGGATCAGCTCCAAGGTCTTGTTGACCCCGAAGTGTCCCGAGAGAATGTGGTCGTGCTTGTATTGCAGGATGCGAAGTCGAAGGTCTTGGGCCGCTGGAACATAGGTTCGGTTGTCAAGCTTGAGAAAACCCTCGGGGTCTGTGGTCCACCTCGGGTCATTAACCAAGCCGAGGTGCGACTTGGCTATGGGGTCCGAGGGGAGGTTTGCTAGTATGTCAGCTCGGATCTGCTCGGTATCAAGCAGTGAAGCGGCTCGGAGTACGACGGGAGCGAGGTTAGTAGCTCTAAGGGACGATGCCAGCTGGTGTTGGGTAAACACTGGCCATAGGTTCTGTGGGTTTATGGTGGCATAGTCGCTATTCCCCTCTTTAAGGTAGACGTCCCATCGTCTAGTGAGAGAGTCAGGCTTCGTTCCGAGGTGACCAGGTCGGAACGTATGGCGAGGTTGAATTGGGACAGGTATTCTGACCACCGAGCTTGTCGACGGGTCAAGAGCTTCGTTGTTGAAAAGTATTCGAGGTTCTTGTGGTCGGTGATAACGTCGACAGGGTCGCCAGAGCCCTCTAGGTAGTGTCGCCAGCGTTGAAAAGCTTCAAAAATGGCGAGGAGCTCCTTGTCGTGAACATCGTAGTTGAGCTCGGTAGAGGTGAATGTGCGGGAGTGGAAAGCGACGGGATGAAGTTCGCCTTCCGAGGTTCGCAGTGATAAGATTGCCGCTAAGGCATAATCTGAAGCATCAGTCTCTACGATTAGCGGAAGGTCAGGAATCCAGTGGGTAAGGATAGGAGCGGTAGTGAACGCCCTCTTCAGCAGGTTGAAGGCCTGCCGACAATCCTCGGAAAAGTTCCAAGGGGTACCCTTGCGGGTGAGTCGGGTGAGGGGAATGGTGATGTCGGAGTAGTTATGAATGAAACGTCGGTAGAAGTTGGCGAAGCCGAGGAAGGATTGGATGTCGCGAACTTTGCGAGGTTCAGGCCAGTCTTGAATGACCTTTACCTTGTCGTCCGCATAGTGAGGCCCTCGGGAGAGAGTATGTAGCCGAGGAATTCAACTGAGTCGCATGAAACTCGCATTTGTCTTCTTTGGCGAAGAGGTTGTTGAGTCGCAGTCGTCGCAAGACTTCCTTGACATGTTCAACATGTTTGGAGGGGTCACTGGATAGATTAGAATGTCATCCAAGTATACCACCACACAAACGTCCAAAAGGTCAGGCGAAAATCTCGTTCATGAATCTCTGGAAAGCAGCAGGGCCATTAGTGAGACCAAATGGCATAACCAACCATTCAAAAGACCCATAGCGAGTCCTGAAGGCGGTTTTCCATTCGTCACCCTCGGCCACCCGTACGAGGTGGTAAGCGTGACAAAGGTCAATCTTCATATAGATGCGAGCATTCTTTGGAGCATCAAGTAAGTCAGCAATCAATGGCAATGGATACTGATCCTTTTTCGAGATTTTGTTTAACCTCGGAAGTCGACGCACAACCGAAGTGAGCCATCTTTTTTGCGAACAAACAATACCGGTGTACCATGAGGCGAGCGTGAAGGTCGGATGAAACCGATGTTCAAGTGCTCGTCAATGAACTCGCGAAGTGCTTTGAGTTCGGAAGCCGAGAGGGAGTAGATTGGACCGATAGGTGGCGAGGTCCCTTCTTCGAGGTTGATTTTGATATCGTGGGGTCAGTGGGGAGCTAGAGTGTCAGCGCGTGCTTTACTGAACACATCTGCAAATTCGTGATATACTTCGGGAACATGTTTCTTAGCATTCTCAGAAAGCTCGGAGGAACTTTCTCCCGATGTTGCCCCTCTGGCGAGGAGCTCAGGCGAAGCCAGATTGAGCTGAAACACTTCGGACCCTTCCAATCTAGACGCGCGCATGAAAGCGGGTGCATTGATTAGGGAAACGAGCGGTGCTTGCAACTTCGGAGGGGAGGTCGGAGGCAGGGGCAAGATGCCGTAGGCGAGGTCGAAGTCGTAGCCAAAGCTGAGCGGGCTGACGTCGCCGTGGTCGCTGGAGTCGTAGTTAGGTCGATGGTCTTGAAAGTAATACTGCCCAATACCCAGTCAATCGACAGATTGTGGCGGGTGAGCCAGTTGTGGCCAAGTACCATCGAGCAACTCGAGTCGAGCGAGGTTACGTAGAAGGTAACCCATTGTTGTTCGCCGGTCGGAAAGCAAATGCAGAGGTCTAGAGCTTGGGTAATGGTAGTGTTAGTACTACCTCAAATAGTTTCAAGGGTATAGGAGAGACAGGATAAGCAGGCATAGAGTACTTCTGGACAAATCTGGATTCAATAAAACAATCTGAGGACCCGCAGTCAACTAATGCAACAAAAGCGACGTTGGGGAGCGAAGGCGAGGTTAAATCTACATTAAGGGAATCTTTGGACAATGAATGAGAAGCGGCACTGAGTCTGAGCACACAGGTGAGGTTACCGCAATCCTTGGATCGTGTGGTTCCGAGGTTGCTACCTATTTTTTCACCTCCGTAATGGAGGCTGAAGTCCCCTCGTTAGGGGTCTTCACTGCCCGACCTTTAGAACCATACCGCTGGTAGACTTGTTCTTCGGGCAGTCCTTGACGATGTGGCCTTTGGTGCCGCAAAGCAGACAAAGGCCTTGGTCAACCCGACGTTGGCGCTCCTCGGGAAGTAGTTTGCCATCCTTCCCGAGCTTGCTCGAAATGTCGGGCTGGTCCTTGTTGTTCGAAGAGTTGTTGTTGGAACCCTTGCCGTTGTTGTTAGTCTTGTTGCGGTTCTTATTGTTATTAGAACCACTGGATGACTGGTTGTTGTTAGTGGCATTGCTGCTGGACTGATTAGCAGTGTGTGCAGGCTGGGAGCTACGACCATTGATCATGGCGTCATATTCCTTACGCTCCCAGTAGCGGCTGTCGCATTCCAGCGTGAAGTTCCTAAGCTCGGCGAGGCTGCGGAATCGAGGGAAGTGAAGTAAGTCGTCCTTGATTCTTTTGGCCAAGCCCTTATAGGCGAAGCGTCGGAGGGCCGCATCGTTCCGCTGAGTCCGAGTCGAAGCTCGGGCGAAGTCGATAAAGAATCGGGCGGCCTTGTGGTGCTCTTTATAACGATCTTCTTGAGGTCAATCTCGGCTTGGGCAGTGTTGTCGTATGGGCCAAAGTTGAGCTCGAGCTCGGCTTTGAAGCTGTCCCAGTCCTCAAGCCAATCTGGCTCGGGTTGGACTTCACCGAGGATCGCCGGCTCAAAATACTGTAGAGCTGAGCCGGACAGGTAAGAAATAGCATACTGTACCTTCAAGGCCCCAGTCTTGAAAGCTGTGGGGCGATCTCGGAAGTTGAGTACGCATTGAAGGAAGAAGGTGCAAAGCTTGGCTTGGTCAGTACCGTCATAATTATCCGGTTCCTTGACCTTGGCTCGTGCTTCGGACTCGCGAGGTTTTGCGAGTTTGATGAACACTCGACGCATAAGCTCGTTGTCCTCGAGGTCACCGAGGTCCTCGGGTGGTAGGTTGGGGAGGTCCTGATCGTTGTCAGAACTTCCCGAGCCATCACCTGGATCACCTGAAGGATCACCGGGGTTAGCCCTACCTTTGCCTTTGTTACTAGGCTTGGCGGGGTCTGCGAGGGGTATCCCCAGGGATGGTGGTGAGTCGTTGGGGGCTTCCAAGAAACGTCGTTGTTCTGATATACCCCGAAGGGTGCGAGAACGAGTCATCATGGACATAGTGAAGAAAAGGGATACGTAGGGTGTAAGCAGTCTGAAAATACTGTTACGATACGATCCATCGTAAGGTTGACCGAGGTCGGGGATGAAACCCGAGGCAAGGTCCGAGGTTACAGAGCGAGGTTTGGATGGGGAAGTCGGAGAGGGACTTGGCTTCAGCTTATGTGCTGCGCCAACCCTACGCACGAGTCCCAACTTCGGAGGCAAACGAATAAGAGGCAAGGTTTGGCTTAAGAGGCGAGGCTTAGAAACTAGCTAAGGATCGAAGGGATACGATAGTTGATTTTCAGACTGAAGAGTAGGAAATGCATACAAGGGGGTTATATATGGGCGAGGGTACGAGTCAGGGGCGAACATATTAGTGGAGGTCAGGGCGAGGTCAGGAGGCTGAGGTCAGGGCGAGGTAATATACAAATGATGCGTGATGGAGCAGAATCAGTAACTAAGGGGATACGGGCATGGGATCAAGGTCGGATATGAACTCAAGCTCGGACTCGGGCTCGGGCGCGAATAAGGATCATATGTACTCGGGCACAAATATCACACGGCTCGGGCTCGGAAGAAGGTTTTACCGGTAAGTAACCGGCCAAAGGCCGGGTCCTTACAGGAACAGTATCCCAGCTCCACATATGGTTCATGTGCACTGTCTGCTGTATGCATGTACGGTGCACAGGAACCGTACGTGGACTCCACATATGGTGCACAGGAACCATACGGCCTCTCATGTATGCTGCCCAGTGCCCCATCTGCTGTATGGGCGAACCGTATGGCCTCTGCATGTACAGTTGGGAGCTGCAGGGCCTGTACACCCCCATGTTCAAGCTGTCTCTGTGGGATATTTGATTGCTCAGCACTGAACGCTTCATCGACCTACAGGGGCACATGCAAGCCTCTCCAGCCACTGCCCACTTGTCCTCCTCTGGTACACACATGCATGGTCTGGAACGTATGTGTCTCGAAGAAGAACTTGCCCCCTCTCTGCCCTTGATCAAATTGGGGCTTGTTGAGCTGAGTCCTGCACTTAAAACCCTGTTCCATGCCGGCTTTGGCATCAACGTGCTAGAAGTGTCCACTGGGTCAGAACCTGACTACCTGGATGTCATAGATGTTCCTCCCATTACAGTGTTCTTCATGCAGGTAGGGCTTACACTCTCCCACGTGTGCATGTCTGCTTCTTGGGTGCTCACATGTCTGCCACAGATGTCTACCAAGTGGATTGCACCATATACAATACACACATGCAGACACACATGCAGACACACATGCAGACATGCATTGGAACCTGAACCAGGTTCATCCCTTACCAAAATTAATACATGCATGCAGGCATGTGTTGGAAGACAAACCAAGTTCTTTCATTGTGTATCCAAATTGAATACATCCATGCAGACACATGTTGGAACCTGAACAAGGACACACACAGTGAAGTGTTGGAACAGGAACCATGACATAAACCGCATTCTGAAATTCCTTACGGACATGAATACATGCATACTAGAATGAACCCAGAGTGCATGCACTTACCCAAATGCATACATGTGTGTCAAAACCCAACCCTTGCAAATTGAGTACACACATGCTAACATGTGTTGGAGACAGCAATCGGTCCTTATGAACTGAGTACTCACATGCAGCCTGGTTTGGAACCCAAACCAGGTTCTTTCATTCCTTACAAATTGAATACACCATGCAGACACATGTCGGAACACAAACGAGGGATGCAGGCTTGTGTTGGAACCCAAACCAGGTTGTTTTACTCCTTACCAACATGAATGATGCATGCAAGCACACCATGCAACCTGAACTAGGTTCTTTCTTTCCTTGCCAAAATTAATATGCACATGCCAACTCGTGTCAGAACCCAAACCAGGTTCTTTCATTCCCCAACCCAGGTTCATTCTTTCCTTACGATTTGAATACTTGCATACAGACACCATTCAGAACATGAACCAGGTGCTTGCGTTCCTTACCAAAATGAATACCAGCATGTGGAAACCCAAAGAAGGTTCTTTCATTCCTTGTCAAAATGAATATGTGTGTTGGACTAGGGCAGTGCACTGCCATACACCAGTGGCTGTACAGTGCTGTATTATGGCCACGGCACCCATACCATCAAGGGGTCTGTGTGCTGTGCTGACAGTATGGCAACAGTACATGTTGACATCATATGATACCATACAAATATGGAGTTGTGGATACACATGTCCTCACAACTCTGTTTTGGACTTCCGATTTCAAACTCCGACTGGACGCTCGCATCACTCGCGGCTTGTGCACCTGCGGTCACCCACAAATCTGGTCAGGTGGCTCCTTCAGACTCAGCCTCTGAGTTTGAAAAGCCTAGTCATTTGCTTGTACAGCCTCAATGACTCAACTGACTCATGCACACCTTGGTGAGTCACATGCACCTGACTCACCCAAGCTGCCATGAATCACATGGGCCCAATTAATGACTCATTCCTGACAACTCAAGCCCTGATTGGTGGAAAACCTAGTGGAGTCACCAGTAGGAGTCATTTCCAGTCACTGTGAGTCATTATGAGTCAGACAGAACCTTCCCACACATTCCAAAAGCTTCTTCGTGACTCATTCCCCAATTCCATTAATAGATAGAAGGTCCTACTGCTTAGTTAAGCGCCTGTACAATACGATATAAAAGGAGGCCCTTTTTGCCTGCCTTTCATCAGCCAATCTACCCATCTTCTATCCTACACGTGACCTCGTGTGACTTGCATCTTACTAAGCTGCTAATCCCAGCTAGGGTTATTCACTTAATTTAGTGTCTAATTCCTTGTTAAGTAGTTACTTTACTGCTTAGCCACTTGGACTAATCCTCCGGGTGTAATTCTACAGAGTGAGTCTGTCAATTGAAAGTCTTGCCATTCACACTCCAATACCCAAGACGATATAGTCAGTTGATTTTCCTGATTAGAGACTTTCACAAGTCGCTTTGTTCACAAAACTCGTCCCTCGTTTTATTGCAGTGCACTGGTAGATTATCAGGGCAGTCCATTTATAAACTCGCCTGCTAAGTACATTCCTTTATATTTTGGAATACGCTTGGACCCCGATAGTGTCCTTGAACCTACAGTCTTTTAGTTTAGCTAAGAAACATATTGCCTTCCATCCATATTAACTTGGACTAGTTCTTACGCGGATTGCAACCAAGGTACAAATATTAAATTATTTCTGGAGTTGTGCTGCAGCATTGTTTAATATTTTTTGAGTCTCGTAAATGACACGTTCTGATAGATTGAAGTGTTAGCAATAACACCAAAGTCTTGAAGAGTTCCAAAACAGTGACGTGCCCACAACGCGCGCGCCATGCATGCTTATTTCTTCTCCCACGACGACTTTCATGGCCATCCGGCTGCATGTGAGGTCACTGGTCAAGCTCTGCCAAGTCACTTGAGAGACATGGATGACAGCTGTGGAGTAGCTCAATATGTTGTGCACTCTTCAGCATTCAAGAGTGGAAAGGATGGTGCGTGCTATACTGCAGCCTTTGGAGACCCTATGCTGAGCGACCGAATTACCCGCAGAGACGGCTTGTGGCGCATGTGAGCCATACGTGGTGACGGCGGCGTACGGTTCCTGTGTGCTGGACGTGCAGAGGACGGACCATGCACGTGAACCGTCCGTGGAGAGGGCATACGGGGCCTGTACACCCTTCACCATCCATGAATGGAAAGGATGGTGCATGCTATATACTCCACCTTCTTTTGGTTCCCGCATGCTGAGCGACTGAATTTCCCGCAGAGACGGCTGGTGGCATACGGTTCACAGTATACATGCATACGGTGGGACAGTGCACGTGAACCGGACCTGCAGAGGGCGGACGATGCACGTGAGCCATACGTGCATTCACCATCCACGGTTCCTGTGCACCGTTCCTGCATGCGGTTGCTGTGCACCGTAGGTACATGCGGCCGGCAGTGCACTTGAACCATACTTGCAGGTGGCGTGAGGTTCCTGTGCACCGTGCGTGCATACAGCGGGACGGTCCCTGTGCGCCGTGCATGCATACAGCGGGACGGTGCACGTGAACCATACGCACATATGGCGGACGGTACGTCCGGGCCGTAATTGCAGGCGGTGCACATGAACCGTATTGGAAGCTATAGAAATGGTGTATGAGCACCGTAGACTAATCCAAACAAGGGGCGGATAGTGTATTTAGAACGGGCTCCATACATATTTACAGCGGGCTATATATGTTAAATTTCATACAGCTGGCGTCTGGCGGCTATCCGCGGATGTCAGGGACTGCACCAACATATCGTTCAGACTATCCCGCCTGGCATCAGGGACAAATACTTGCTTTCTACACATAGTAAGAGTAAGTATATTAACTCTTGCGTTTGTAACTCACCGCAATACCACCTCGGTAGTACCTCCTCCCGGTGCGTCGCATACTTTCGTAGATTCAACGGAAACATGCTGTGAAGCATGACAGCTAGCATCATACTTCACCTATGCCATTGCACCAGCAACATCAACTCTAGACTGTGTCAAAGTACGGATCCGCCGCTGGGGCCAGATCTTCCACGTCTGTAGGATAGCCTGGATTCTATCAGAACATGTCCGAGGAAAGGAAGTGAAGCCTACTTTCTGCGACCCGAAGACCAGAAATGTTACAAGAGCGTCTGATGGGAGGAAACAACACCAGATGAGCTCACTACTAACCAGAATTTTCAAGTGTATATTCACTCATTGCTTCCAGAACTTGCGTCGCTCTCCGGATTTCGCCTTCTATGGTAGCTGGAGCCGCTTTGTTCATCACCGCCAAACTGAGTGAAAGATGAACGAATATAACAAAGGAAATAATTCGGACTGAATAATAAACTCACGCCACAGGCCCGAACTGCACGAGAGTAAAAGCGATTGTCCGTATATAAAGATGGACGGTGTCTCGATATTTTTCAGAATGTATTATGCCATTACTCAGTTTTTCCCGAGTGATGAGGAGAAATGCAATCCAGACTGGAGACGGATAAATGTGGCAGTAGTAGCCATAAACAAATACTAGGCGTACTCTCGAACAATATCTCCATCGCCCCGCACGCGAGCATGAAAGTGCCTACTAGTCCTCGTCTACACACACGACCATCAGCGAACGGCGGGCCGAGTGGTATAACCTCCCTGACCAGGAGGGCGTACTGACATGCCACCACGTGATACATTGTCACAGTAAACAAACTTGGACAGTTGGAAAGTAGCCGGTGGGAGGAAGGCGTGCTGAATGGTAGAAGATGAATCATTGAGGACACACCTATGATCTAGGGAAAGTACGTACAAATAGAGAGCCCGTGCACCAGCCAGCGAGCGTCACATATGGCAACAGGAGAAGCTGACCATCACAATATAAGTATGTCACCAAACATCCCAGAGAATGGTTAGCTCACCCCCCATTTCGCTATCGGAGAGGTTGCAACCAACGATGACTTAGAACAAATAGCAGACCGTAATTCTGCCCATGTCTTCGGGCCAGAGCAAATATATTAACGACGCATCAGACGTTCCTCGAAACATACCTGGAAAACGAAGACAGTCAATGCTACCCCGAACCTGATCATTAAGCGGTTAGTACTGCGGTGCATTACACAGTATCAAACAATCACATTGGCGCAATGCCATCCATCAGGACGGACTGCATGAGGCAAAGCCAGTGCGACGGTACCCCATCCTGTTGACCGGCATAGAAGCTTTGAGCCATTCTTTCAGTGTGAAAAATTACTCCGCTTCTATCCAGAACTCACAGGAGACAAGGGGGGATAGTTGCCAGGAATATCGTCACGAGAAAATTAATCATAAAGACATTCCTCCTCCCAGGTAGATCCTTGACGAGTAAGAAAGTTCCTAAGAGGAGGAGCATACACCATTGTCCAGCTATGTTGAGCGTGACCCAGGCCAGGGCAAGGGCAGAAAGCATGAAACCAAAGGGTACCAGCCCTAGTCGTGAATGAACAAAGGGTATGAGTTGAGATTTTAAAAACGAAGACATACTTATAATAAGCTCCTGAGGTGATATGCAAAGTGCTGAGCGCCACATGCACATTACCGCCTCGGGAATAAGGCACAAGTACAGTAAGATCGAGTTCAATAATGAGAAAAATATGTGGTATGGAGTACTTCGCCAGCTATAAGACAAACTTGAGGAAGAAAAACTCCATTGTGCGTCTGCCTTACTCGGAACGCTTGTCAGACTATTTAGTATTTGGAATTTCACTGATCGAATTCTAGATCGATCAGCCCAGAAGCCACAAGTGACCATATTGTTTCCGTGTACTCTGGGCGATCATGGTCGCTGTCCATTGCTTGATCATCAGGATGGTGTCTGGCACATCTCTTGTGGAAAACTGTGGCGTGTGATGAAAGTAAGTACAGGTGCTTACTTGGTGACTCCGATCGGACTCACAGTAAGGCCACCAGATCATCCATAATCCTCCGGGCGCTGAGTCAGCGCCCAAGCTTCAAGCTTCAAGGCTCACGGTGTGACGGCAGGCCCAGCGCCACTCACGTGGGTCACCTTCCACTTTACATAATACTAGAGGCGTTGCCGGCGAAGCCCTTGGTCGAGGACTGAACGGTCTGTGATATGCGTTTTAACCTTAAATTTGGTGTGTGTTGCCGGTCTCATTGTCTTGTCCTTCCTTCTCACAATGTTTCTCTCTCTCCGAGTACGCTGTAATCCAGGTCCCTACCGTTTTCCTTTTCGGTGGTTTCCCCTCCGTTACTCCTGTTTTGCATGCCTCCGTACGACCTTTCCTCTGATATGTTTCTCTCTGTCTGACTAGGCCGCAATCCAGGTCCCATTCAGTGGTTTCACCTCGCTTATTTCCTCCCTTTCCTTCGGGACGATGATCAGGATTGAACTTGGCCGGTTTCAGCATCTCTTGGTGAGGGATGTCCTTCACTTTACAATACAGGGTTTTCTTCTGTCCGACGAGCGCATACGTAGCAAACGGCTTGTTGGACATACTTGTTAGACGATTTATCGATGAATTTCCCCAAACGCTCCAGGTCCACTGGTTGCAAATAATCCAAATCTTCCTCGACGGAATTCCACATACATTGTCGTTTCGACTCGTAGTAAGCCTCATCCTGCTCTCTTTTCCTGTTTTTGGAAATATCGGCGAGCAAAAGTTGTCGAATTGATTCTTCGTTGAGCTCCTTCTTCTTCCTGCTTCCAGCTTCAAAGACACGTTGCTGCAGCTCAATTCCCAACAACGATATCACCTTCAATACTTCTTGCCTATTCTCAATTACCCTGGCTGCCCAGTTAACCTCAGGCAACAGGTGCACCAGTTCCAAGACAGTCATGGAGGACAGTCCGTAGTTGATACTGGAACCATCGTAAAACGAATATCGACAATCTGAAAGTCAAAAGAAACGTTCACCAGAGGACTCCTCAAGGCCTCATGTGCGATAACCCGCCTTTATGCTGCATGGTTTTGGACACGTCCTGCATTGAAATCCCGTCGCAGTACCACATTTGTCATCTTAACACCCCTGTCTACTCGACAGCTACAAAGGACGAACACCACGAAAATTACAAAAACATAGACGGAACTCGTTTAACGGCTATATTGATGGGCACATTCCTACAGTGGATTACAATGAAAGTTTTATACATACTTCTTCGACCTTTTCAGACGAACAAAACCACAACAACTTCCATCCACCAAGCGATGGGTTTCTATACCGGTGAACTCACGCGATGTTGGGAAACGATACAGATCAAAAAGACGTACAACGCCGACAACAAACGTGAAGCACTTGAGGAACAACGCCGAAGAAGAAACTCCACATATCGTACATGATGCAGTGGAGATAGATAAAGCATGTGAATCTACGAGAGACGAGCAAGTAAATCAGACCGACAATCACATCATGCTTGGCCCTCGACGCTGGTGTTCTACCAACTGAATATGTCGCATAATAGAGGGGGGGACGAACAATGGTCCTGGACAAGCAACGTATTTGAGGCCACAAGTCACCAGAGACCGAACTGAAGGAGCATGTAAGACAGATGGTCACGAAAGACGTCATAAGCGTCCACTCGCGAACAACGCCCGATTTCCCCCACAAACATACGTCCATACAATATATTATCAATACAAGTCCAAATGTCATAGGGGGGACATCAAAAATTACTAAATACCAGCATAATACTTTGTATGGTAAAGAACTTATACACACACAACATCAAATACAAAGAACCGTGCTGTCGATCACAGATCTCCGGACCTTAGAAGCCCTTGTCCTCGACAAGGGAACTGCGTGGCATCTTCGTCGCCGACTCCGACAGTTCATGGCACGATACCTATACTTCAGTGGTCAGCCTGAGAGACCGTGTGTCACATCGTGCCATACCATCACTTCCATTGTACCAGTGGTACAATAGAAGTGATGGTAGGATCCTATCATATTATCTGTTGCTTTCGTCGTCGCGATGGCGTCTCGTCGCCGGCGATCCTGGCATACACATCTTGTAACAAGCCCGGAAGTTCAAGTTCATATCATTCACTTATGATTTGCATAGACGCTCTCTTGCCGTGCGGCTCGATCAAGCAGGAAGCCACATGCGTATACGTACCGGCGCGGCGCTACCCGTCTTGCTTGACCAGGCATATTCGACGATCATCGGCGCCAAAGTGTGATAGAAAACCAGTACATGTGAACAGCCACCCACGCATGTCAAGGACTGCACCAACATATCGTACAGACTATCCCGCCTGGCATCAGGGACAAATACTTGCTTTCTACACATAGTAAGAGTAAGTATATTTACTCTTGCGTTTGTAACTCACCGCAATCCCACGTGGGTAGTACCTCCTCCCGTTGCGTCGCACACTCTCGTAAATTCAACGGAAACATGCTGTGAAGCATGACAGCTACTGTAAAGGGAAAGTAGTATTCACCTATGCCATTGCACCAGCAACATCAACTCTAGACTGTGTCAAAGTACGGATCCGCCGCTGGGGCCAGATCTTCCACGTCTGTAGGATAGCCTGGAGTCTATCAGAACATGCTCGAGGAAAAGAAGTGAAGCCTACTTTCTGCGACCCGAAGACCAGAAATGTTGCAAGAGCGTCTGATGGGAGGAAATAACACCAGATGAGCTCACTACTAACCAGAATTTTCAAGTGTATATTCACTCATTGCTTCCAACACTTGCGTCGCACTCTGGATTTCGCTTGCTATAGTAGGTGGAGCCACTTTGTTCATCACCGCCAAACTGGGTGAAAGATGAACGAATATAACAAAGGAAATAATTGGGACTGAATAATAAACTTACGCCACAGGCCCGAACTGCACGAGAGTAAAAGTGATTGTCCGTATATAAAGATGGACAGTGTCTCGGTATTTTTCAGGGCGTATTGTGCCAGTACTCAGTTTGTCCCGAGTGATGAGAAGAAATGCAATCCAGACTGGAGACGGATAAATGTGGCAGTCGTAACCATAAACAAATACTGGGCGTACTCTCGAACAATATCTCCATCGTCCCGCACGCGATCATGAAATAGCCTACTCGTCCTCGCCTACACACGCGACCATCAGCGAACGGCGGGCCGAGTGGTATAACCTCCCTCACCCATAGGGCGTACTGACATGACAAATGGTCTACGCACTGATATATTGTCACAGTAGACAAACTCGGACAGTTGGAACGTAGCCGGTGGGAGGAAGGCTTGCTGAATGGTAGAAGATGAATCATTGAGGACACACCTATGATCTAGAGAAAGTACGTACAAATAGAGAGCCCGTGCACCAGCCAGCGAGCGTCATATATGGCAACAGGAGAAGCTGACGGTCACAATATAAGTATGTCACCAGACATCCCAGAGAATGTTGTTCGCTCACCCCCCATCTCGCTATCTGAGAGGTTGCAACCAACGATGTTGTGGAACAAATAGCAGACCTTAATTCCGCCCATGTCTTCAAGCCAGAGCCAATATATTAACGACACATCAGACGTTCCTCGAAACATACCTGGAAAACGAAGACAGTCAATGCTACCCCGAACCTGATCATTAAGCCGTTAGTACTGCGGTGCATTACACAGTGTCAAAACAATCACATTGGCGCAATACCATCCATCAGGACGGACTGCATGAGGCAAAGCCAGTGCGACGGTACCCCATCCTGTTGACCAGCATAGAAGCTTTGGGGCGTTCTTTCAGTGTGAGAAATTACTCAACTTGCATGCAGAACTAGAACTCACAGGAGACAAGGGGGAATGGTTCCTAGGAATATCGTCACGAGAAAATTAATCATAAAGACATTCCTCCTCCCAGGTAGATCCTTGACGAGTAAGAAAGTTCCTAAGAGGAGGAGCATGCACCATTGTCCGGCTATGTTGAGCGTGACCCAAGCCAGGGCAAGGGCAGAAAACATGAAAACAAAGGGTACCAGCCCTAGTCGTGAACGAAGAAAGGGCATGAGTTCAGATAAAACGAAGACATACTTATAATAAGCTCCTGAGGTGATATGCAAAGTGCTGAGCGCCACATGCACATTACCGCCTCGGGAATAAGGCACAAGTACCGTAGGATCGAGTTCAATAATGGGAAAAATATGTAGTATGGAGTACTTCGCCAGCTGTAAGACAAACTTGAGGAAGAAAAACTCCATTGTGCGTCTGCCTTACTTGCAAGTTTCGGAACGCTTGTCAGACTATTTAGTATTTGGAATTTCACTGATCGAATTCTAGATCGATCAGCCCAGAAGCCACAAGTGATTATATGGTTTTCGTGTGACCGTCATGGTCGCTATCCATTGCTTGATCATCAGGATGGTGTCTGGCGCACCTCTCTTGTGGCAAACTGTGGCCTATGATGAAAGTAAGTATGGGTGCTTTACTTGGTGACTCCGATCGGGCTTGGCACAGTAAGGCCCTTGAAGCTTGAAGCTTCAAGGCTCACGGTGTGACCACAGGTCTTCCACTTTACTGCGTGGCATCTTGCACGACGTCGCCGACTCCGACAGTTCATGGCACGATACCTATACTGCTCAGTGGTCAGCCTGAGAGACCGTGTGTCACATCGTGGTACAATGGAAGTGATGGTGATCATAGCTATCATATTATCTGTTGCTTTTGTCGTCGCAATGGCGCCGGCGATCCTGGCATATACATCTTGTACACGAAGTCCGCTTCAAGTTCATCTCATTCATTTATTCTCGATTTGCATAGACGCTCTCTTGCCGTGCGGCTCGATGAAGCAGGAAGCCACATGCGTATACGTAACCGGCGCTACCGTCTTGCTTGACCAGGCATATTCGACGATCATCGGCGCCAAAGTGTGATAGAAAACCAGTACATGTGGACAGCCACCCACGCATGTCAGGGACTGCACCAACATCGCGCAAATTATCCCGCCTAGCATCGGGGACACTGGCTTTCTAAAAATGTCGCCGTCGCACTTCAGAGCGAAGTCGCACGCAAGATTTCGCAGTTGAGATCCTGTTTCATATCTTAAATGACTGTTGTTATGTAAGCATCTTTAATTTCGACAACATCACGGGGAAAAGGGTAGTCTATTGGCATTACATAGCGCTCGATAACACTTCATCGTGTCGCAGAGCAAGCGATAGACTACTCCTTTTTCCATGATGAACCCCTCTCTAGTCTACCTAAGAGAGTCCAAGTAAAGAACGACAACGGTGGGACACAGACATAAACCAACACGAGCCTACTGAAAGTCTGTCCAAGCTTACAGTCCTATTAACAGTTCCGTTAACCAACCCTTAACCGTGACATATACTTCGTCCAAGTATGGGGAATGAATTTTCTGCCAGATAAGCCCCGTTCCTCTGTTTCCAAGTCCTGGCCAACGCTGGTCGACTGAGCCTCCGAGTCGGTGTACTCGAATTTTTTGGGTACGAAAGCCCAGTCTAGCCCCGGCTGACCTTGTGGCTGCAATTCATCCGGGTTTTCGGGCTTTTTCCGTGTTATGAAATCCCAGACTCGCAAGGCCGCGTATTTCCACGTCTGCAGAACGTTCTGCACGATGGCGTAAGCAATGGCTGACATGGAGCGGAAGAGAGTGAATACTCATACACTCTGTACGCCAACCGCGAGAAAGGCCGCTAAGGAATCTGGAAGAATGGCTTTTGAATATCAACGGATTTATGAGAGGACATGACATACTCATAGATACGAGTAGTTGGTACGCGTACTTGATATTGGCATTATCTACAGCCCCGTTTATGACAGTCATGCTACAGAGGCGACACGCATGTCACAACCGATATGCGCGATACTGATCCATATGACCACTCACAACTCTGTTACCAATTGCAATAGGCTGAGGATCATAATACGTAGCGAGAATTGAATGCTAGTTCGCCAGGCTGTTGGATCGTCCTGCACTTTGCTTGGATACGCATATATCATCCAAGCCACCCAGACTACATTAGGCAGATGTTCACTGGACGTCTCGATATATAGTAATTGGACATACCCTGCAAGAAAACTTGAGCTGTTGTTACAACCACCATGAATATACCAGAGGCCGCCATACTGATAAGTTTTATTATAAGACTAATTTCTTCAAAGTAAAAGGAGATAGTACTTACACCTTGTCAGGAAGCACTCCAGGACTTACACAGAAGACGTTCATATTTGAGTGCACGGTATCGTTGCCGTAGTACGGAGTCTGAGTGCCGGCGCCCCACTTCGGGTCGGACACTGACGCCTGTCAGAATAATGGGAACACGAAACTAAAGATCAATGGTGTGACATTCATCGATGCTAAAAGTCATACCTGAAAGTCAGCAAAGGTCCAGAAGCCCATAGTGAAGTAAGGCGCAATCAATGCCTAAAGGCCGCCATTCTCAGTTAGAAAACAAAGCAGAAAGCGGCAATTGGATCGACGCACAATGCATTTCACAAACGTTATCCTGCTGACGTGTACCTTGTGGGTACAAAGGCTGCGTAACTCAGACCAAGCCTTCAAGTTAATGTGATGAGCAGCTATTCTCCAGCGTTTCGGGCATTCGAGGCTCTTACATCGAAAGCAAGCGCGAGCTCTGCGACGGCAAACCTGCCAGTAGGCGGCACGCGTAAGAGCCGTAATAATGGCACGAAATGGTTATAAACTTACATTGTCGGTGCTCCGACGACGAGGGAAGCTTGAGCGAGACAAAGACCCGAGGGTCTGTCCGAAAACAGGTGTCCCGTGTAGAAACTGTGCCATGGTCAACCATGTATAGTCTCCATATGAAGTGAGGGTAAACTAACAGGAGAGCGGGCGGAATACACGATAGGACGACGACGAGCATGAAATTGATCAGGTAGGCGTTATTGCGTTGGGGAAGCCACCGCGCGCACGCGTAGGTGATGAGGAGGAAGATGAGACACCATTGTCCTGTAGTGTTGATGGCCAGCCATGGAACAATAACATCAGGTTGTTGCATATTAAACAGGAATACAGTATTAAGTTTGAAGGTGGGTGACGAAATAAAAAGGTATCCTGGAGCAGCGAATGGGGGCCACTGCAGACAGGTATCACTCTAGTAGCATTAATAGGTACACGAGTATGCTGTGCACGCTCGCTAATATTATTTCAAGAAGTTTGATACGCCCCTGATCCCGTTGTTTGGCCAATTCTTCAGCGTCATTAATCCATCGTCGCCCGAGCTGCCCTCTCATGCTGCGAACGACATTGCCAGGGAGGTGATTTAATATTCGCGATATGGCTCATCGACAGCTTTGATGTTGGCAAGTCAGGCTGGTTACAAATCGATGTTCTGATAATCAGACTTTCCCATACGGGAAATTAGCCATATCACATTGTGCGTGAGGAAGTACTGTAAGTATCTGTATCTGTTGCATCCGAAAGGGTATTTAATATGGATGCAATGTTGCTAGCGTGACGCAAATGTCGGTTGTGACGGTTGTGAACAGCGCCAGTGCCGGCGCCCGCGCCACCGGTTGTCGATGGCCTCAGTAGAGCCAGCTCCGATAAGTAGCTTTTCTGAAATGTGATCAGTTACTTGGCTCCTAAGTCCAGCGTTGCAAGTTTTGATGTGATGATGCGTGGTGCAAGTTGTCCATCTTGGCTCAGAAAGCACCTAAGTAAGCTCCAGGTGCTACACGTCTCTGAGGTCTGATGGCAACTTTTGGCCTTCTACATACTCCGTTTAGATCTGAGATCTTAAAGGGGAACTCCGAGTCTCGGATCCACGCGAGGAAACCAAATTTAGAGCAAGAGTCTGAGGCAAAATATGGTGTTGCCTCACAGCATGACACTGTGATACTTGCTAGTGGTTCCGGCCGTCATATTCCCCAAATTAGTGACATTTGGACCTTCGTGCCAGTACTTCAGGGGCGGCAACATCTTGGATGTTCTCTGATTCTTGATATCAGCGGGTTTAAATGATCGTCAAAAACTGTCGCAGTTTCTCTCAAACGTTCAATCTCCGCTTCCCAATGAAGCCACGTGACCCATCCCATCATAATTCGCGTCAACGGTCCGCTTACAGTAGCGCTATTTCTTCGTCTTGCTTCACCGTCTTCGGTGTGACGCAAAACGCATCGGCCTTACCTTGACCTCGAAGAGTAAAGGCTCTGAGTCTGAGAAGATTGAACAACTTACAGGGCCGTGATCAGCGCAGGCCACCTACTGGCGCTAATCGACACGGTCGGCTTTTCCAAATTCGACTTAGCTGCGCGACAAATAACTGCGAGGCCTTGACTATGAGCGTGTCGGTGCGAGTACTGTGCAGGCGTGCACATTCAAGGTGATGAAGGTGCGGACCTGGCCTGAGGCTATCCAGTCGTACGTTTATAGAGAGATTTGACGTGTCAAATGCGCCGAAACAGTCGAAATTTGAGGGAGGGAGGTTCAAATATGGGCGGAATGGAACACGTCAGACGTTGTGTCAAACGGCAACACAAGCAACCCACTGATCTGTCTGACTCTGCCCCCATGTGTACAGTGACTAATCATTAGGGTTTATTGTGCGCCCCATACATGGATGACATGCGAACGGCCGGGTAGTCCATAAGCACACCACGGGATACTCCTATGGTCTCCGAGTCACATCAGTTTCTGTGACTCTTCGGACACATGACTTCGTCACCTGGTCTTGATGTAGATGGCTAGTACACCTCCCACGGCGAATTGGCTTCTGGTATTCTCGTGAGTCTTCCTTTTTCTCGTCCCACGATTACATTAATCCCAACCTAGACCGCTCATTTCATTTGGACAACAAACCTTTGTGAAATCAACAGATGGCACATCTTCGGGGAGCGAAGTTTGAAGGCATTTGATGATCATTTACATTTGGTCTCCCACGATAGGTATCTGGGAACCCGCTCTGAGTCTAATTGACCAACCCCCTGGGTGCAGGTTGTATGTATAGGAGCGGGATTCAGAAACATCGGGCAGAGCAAGGTAGGCGGGAAGATATTACCCTTATATATATTCTCGAATCTCCAGCCCTACCGTGGCTGGCTTGTGAAATCAGGGTGAGAAGTGACTGAAACAAGTCCAGTTCGCGGCTCAGCCCACTGAGGGGATTGGTCTCATTCAAGCCTAGATGGCGTCGAACAGGCCTAAAAAACAATCAACCACTTGTGATATCCACGTGATGGACAGAAACTTGGGAACTATTGTAATCGAAACAACCGGATCTTGTTTCCCGCATAGACTTACACCCACAACCAGCGGTGAGTCGTCGATATCAAGGGTGCCCATCAGGATTTGAGCACAATCGGCTGGAACTCCTCGACGACTAACGAGAGGAAACAGTTCCGTTCTCAAACACCTTGGCAGTCATTATGTCTTACTTAGGACTGAATATTAGCGTGCAAGGCGAGCTAGCTCCACGTAGCGAGCCTTCGTAGAGTCGCCCTATGTATGTACATCCAACTTACCCAACATACCAGTAACATTGTATCACAACAGCGAGTCGTTACTCTAAATTCTAACTGCCAAATTCCTTACCGAAACGGTAACGATCTATGATATGATTCCGAGAGATATGCAGCAATGGACCAATAAGTTCACATATAACTAGAAAGCCCCTTGAACATCCGGACAGAAACATGTCCAAGAAAGCGAGCCCGACCACGGTATGGTATCCCTCATATATGGGAACCAGTGACCTCTATGACTTTCTCCATGACCACTGTTAACGTGGATTCCATGTTAGTCTGCAACCCCTCGAAGAGTAGCAGCTCCGGGACTTTATCGGTGGGTTTGCCGTGCTCGACGTCTCCTCCTTCAAAAAGGTCAGTGTGTGCCCGAAAGTAGGCAGGGTAGACAATCTGTTCCCAGTACTCAGGCGGGTCACGCCATAGAGTTCCCTCTGGATCGGATTGTACTTGTATGGTCAGATAGCGACTTGAGTCATCAAGATACGATTTACCTGCGGTGTGGTATCCATGTCGTTCGTGACGTCGTTGCTTCAGCACGTCGTGAGGAACCCGCAAGAACACGCGTATGTCAAGCTGATCTATCGCTTTCTGGTGCACGGTGAGGTGCAGACGTTCAGGTCTGAAAGGAAGGAGAACAATGAAACAAAAACACGCCTTATTCCAATACATAAGGAAACCATCGACTATCGCCCATACAAGCCTCGCTCCGTGCTTTTCTTGATGTTCTTTGGAAATTCGCTCACTCTCCCGTCTCCAATGAGCAGTTATCGACTCTGCGACTGGGACCTGTTTGTTTTCGTTGAGATGGTCGTGCGATTTGTGCGTGCTTGGCAAGACTCCAGAACGTTTAATATGCTCCAGGAAATCCACGAAGCGTGGCCAATCAATCGCACCTGGGGCGTCGTCCCAGTCTTGAACATTGTACTGTGGATGAACAGGTACAAGCTCTTGCGGCTGGGGAAAGTGTTTCGATTAACCCCAAATAGAAGAAGTAGAGAGTAGAAGAACCGGTGCGAAATCCTGTTGGTGAAAACAAATCAATGACATGTACTATAGCTCATGTGCATGGCACTGACGTCTTGATGTATTATGAAACTATCATACAGACAACTTCTCAAATGTTTCGCAAGCGTGGTTTTCCCAGAGCAAGTTGCGCCTCTGTGGCGGCTTTGGCTTCAGTCTCGCAGCGATTAGTAAATGACGCACCCTACCGCGATTGTAATCACTTTCACGCTTTGAAGGTTCCCCTTCTGGTTATCTGACATGAAATTCAGCGAATTGGGAGATATAAGTCAACAATCAGCTTGGTCAGCGGCTAACTCATGCCGATTATTCAGCAGCACCATTATTACACTTCGTGCCTTTCCGCGCGACGGAATCTGCCTCCCTGCCCCTGCTACCTGCAGTGTACTCTACGTAGACCACTCTTACTGACCAGGTATACACGAACACCCATCGTCGATGTCACCATGCCCCGAGAAAGGGACTCAGGGCAGAAGGCTCG
The DNA here is from genome assembly GCA_015179125.1 of Gautieria morchelliformis. Taxonomy (NCBI): domain Eukaryota; kingdom Fungi; phylum Basidiomycota; class Agaricomycetes; order Gomphales; family Gomphaceae; genus Gautieria; species Gautieria morchelliformis. The sequence continues at coordinate 38,423 of WHVA01000599.1, read as the reverse complement.
ACGAGTGTCGTGGCGTTTGGATGGCACTGAGGACGGTGGCAGTGGTGAGAATGAAATAGATGAAGCTGTCGCTTGATATGTTCAAATTGCTGTTGTCCGATAGAAGAGAGTATACTTGCAGATGTCATTGTTTTTTTCCAGGGGAGGTAGATGACTGAAAAGAACGCGACAGAGGGAGAGTGTATATACTTAGTACCGCTTCCCGCAAGCCTCGAACACCAATAGGTTCATCCTGTCTCCTCGTAATGTTGTCGGGCGCACACTTGTCAACACGGCACACGGCCAAGCTCCCAACGACAGAACGCAGACTAAGTATGATCTGGACCACGCGCTCGTCCTTAAAGCACGCTCATCAACGCGATTGTTCAGATGCTTCTGAAGAAAGGGGTGGATTTACAGTAATCAGCGCAAGGAGGGTGTTGAGTTGGCAATGCGTTACCGTAACTAGACGGGCGGTGGCGGTTGCATGGTGGTTCGGACGATGATCATCGGGTTGTTCGGGTTGTGCTGGAGGAGGGAGCGGCACCAGGAAGAGGACGTACGTCGTGGGATGGTTTAGTACTAACGCTGCGCGCGCATTGGGGCAAGGATGACTTGGAGTGATAGGTCGATCTAGTATTCCCAACTTTGAGATAACACGATAGGAAGTCCAGAGTCACCTGGCATCACGTGACTTTGTTGAGCAGGCAAAAAAAAAATGACAACCCCGGGGCTCGAACGCCCACCCTCGCTCACGAAGGGTGATGCTTATTGAATCCGAGCCTTACCTGACGGTTTACACTTCATCCAGCGGGACGTCCGTAACATCTCATCCAACATGTTCTATATATGTGCTCGGCCTCCCGCATGCAAACACAGCGACCGCGTTCTGGCGTCACTTGCGTCTTCTGCAGTCCTGTTCAACTGTCATCCACGGCGTTGTTGTTACAGTAATTTGTAAAAGAAAAAATTATAATCTCCGTTTGCTTGGTTAGATAAATCTCAGACGCGTTCTCGTCGTGTTGCACTACTAGTAATTCGGGGCTACATAAACAACTACACCGACCCCAATATTATGCCCTAGCTTCTTCACTCTGTTTCGACGACTCGCACTAGCGTGCTCAGGTGTGCTATGTACTAGATCGACCTATCATTCCGAATGTCGATCTTGTCCCAACCTGTACTACTAGTTTGGAATCTAAGATAAAGTTAAATACAAAAATTCCTTCTAACTTTACAATTAGAAAAATAGAAGATAAACTAAGAATCCTGAACCACAAGTCATTGCAGCTTTTCAATTCAACCAGAGTATGCAGATCGACCCATTGTATTCCTGTATATTCTCCTATATACATTACAACAGAAGAGTCAACTAGCTTTCTATCATATAAGGCTGTAATACCACTTCCTAACAAATTAGAGCGTAGGACTAGGTGTTTATACAATATTACTTTAAGAATTTCAGTTCTCATCATAAGAATATTATCAGAATATTCCATTATTCCCTCTATCGAGTCATCCTTGCCCCAATGCGCTTCGCGCAGCGTTAGTAACCATCCCATGACGTACGTCATCTCCCTGGTGCCGCTCCCGGACATAGCACACTTGAGCAAGCTAGTGCGAGTCGTCGAAACAGAGTGAAGAAGAGGCTAGGGCATAATATTGGGGTCGGTGTTGTTTATGTAGCCCCGAATTACTATAGTGCGACACGACGAGAACGCGTCTGAGATTTATCTAACCAAGCAAACGGAGATTATAATTTTTTCTTTTACAAATTACTGTAACAACAACGCCGTGGATGACAGTTGAACAGGACTGCAGAAGACGCAAGTGACGCCAGAGCGCGGTCGCTGTGTTTGCATGCGGGAGGCCGAGCACATATATAGAACATGTTGGATGAGATGTTACGGACGCCCCGCTGGATGAAGTGTAAACCGTCAGGTACGGCTCGGATTCAATAAGCATCACCCTTCGTGAGCGAGGGTGGGCGTTCGAGCCCCGGGGTTGTCATTTTTTTTGCCTGCACCGCTCAACAAAGTCACGTGATGCCATGTGACTCTGGACTTCCTATCGTGTTATCTCTAAGTTGGGAATATACACCCTCCGTCAATCGCGACATACAGCTCCAGGGTCTTTATTAGGCCGCCACATCTTGGCCATGGTGGGTGTGGGTGAGTGTCCAGCTCGCTACCGATATTCCAGTCAAACTGTTCTAGGTCATTACAGCTCTAATCACTGCAGGAAGCGCGGGACCTGAACTTCACTGAAGTTCAGTTCCGCAGAGCTGAACTTCAGTACACAGAGATATGGACGGCTTGTTTGACCTGTACTCAATTTACAGAGCGCCGATGTCACTTCACGTGCTTTTTTGCACTTAAGTTCAGTTCTGGAGGCACTGTAATTTAGGTATTTTAGAACTGGAAAAAAGCGCATTTTATTTCGATAATTCAGTAGCAACTGGATAGAAAGCCGGATATCATCATAATCAAAGTCCTTCAAGTGCCATACACACCCAACACCGATGCATGCGGGTGCAAGTCTAGTCGACAAGACGTGTGAGTCGAGGCTGCGCGGAGAGCCGAGAGTGCGCAAGAACAAGCGTGTGATGTGAAAGCCAGTGCGAGTGGAAGAGAGCCGAGAGAGTGCAAGAAAGAGTGAGTCGACGAGAGCAGATGCAAATAGTTATAATACATGGGATCAAGTGCGACCGGTCAGGTCATCTTGGTGCGCACCTATATCGCCGAGATTGCGTGAGAATGAGTGCAGATGCGAGTCGAGAGCATAATTGTGAGAGCGAGAAGCCAACATGCAAGTTGGTACCTAGATAAATTTATTGCGGATGCAGGAGCGGGGTGAACGAATGCGGGGAAAGGTCGGAGGGCGATTGGCCAGAGATAAATAGCGGTCATTTCTTCTTGGATTGGAGCCAGAGGGTGCATTGTTCATCTGATGTGTGCGATAATAATGAGCAAGATCAATGCTTGATAGAGACTCAGGCTCAAGTGAACATGGGCAAACACACCTCAAGGACCTTCTTGGAAGGTTTGGAGATTCTTTGCTCTGCAGTGCAATATCAATGTGTGTATTAGAGTAGTAGTAAAGATTTACTTGCCTGTTTCCTAGGCGGCTCCGGATCGGTGCGCTCCTAATGAAGGAACCAAACAATGAGCTAATAACAATGAGAACAAGGATGAACTCACCAGAGCGGTCTGAGTGCATTCAGTCTATACCATGTTCGGGCGGCCAACTGGTGAGTATGCGTGAAAGATAATGTCAGATACACCTCACCATCGCGTCGTCCTCAACCAGCGCCACTGTCACTGCCAGATTCCTCGCCGCTGTCACTGCCGGATCCATCGTCGTCGTCCTTTGGTGTCCATGGTCATTTCAGGGGTAGCAGCTGTAACAAGATTACTGATTTGAGAGGAGGGCAGCTAGTTATGTGTAGCGAAAATCAGTATATGCGTTCAAATAAAATAAGAGTATCACTTTACCAAAGGAATTGGGATGGAGCAGGCTCCTTGGGTCTATACCCTGAGTGGAGAGAGAGTGGAAAAGATCTGGGGTGGGTTGCGGACAAGTTCAGCAATGCGGCTATAATGCAACCAAAAACAAAAACACTTACACATCCATTCTTTAGGAAACTGCTTGGACTTGGACTTTTTGCCCATTTGGTCAGTATGTACGGCAAATAAAATCGAAGGTACAGGTCAGTGGTGGTTGCGGTGGTGGTGGTATAAGGAAGAGAGCACTGAGCACGTGATAAGCTGAGATTGAACTGACTTCAGCGATTCAGGAGTCCCATTTCCACTCAGAGTAAGTGCCGCTCTCACACATCTGGGCCACTCTCCACATCTTGCTATGGCTGATAAACAGCCTTGTTGTTGCATCCCCACCTGCCTCAAGGTCCTAGGTCCCAGACACCGTAGTGGAATGTGTGGTGGGGCGAATCTGACGTGGAAATGAGTGGGTATAATTGACCGCAGTGGTGACTTCGCTCGGATTGTGTTTGTGGATGCGGAGGATGACGATGACCAGGGCCATAGGAATATACTTTAAGGTGTGCATGTCTTGTCTGCGGGAATTATAATAGTATTGATGATTATCCTTGAAGGGTAAGCACCTGTATGGCTTGCCACGGTACCGTATATATATGTGTGCAGCTGTATGTTGTACGGCTACATTACGGTCTCAACCGTAACATATCTTGACCGCATGTTGGCTAGCAGCTGGAACACTCGGCGATACGGGTACAGCAGTCGTACAGAACACACGGGGTATGGAGTGCAGGTGTATTCCAGAATAGACTATACTATGTTTGGCACTTACACATCAAGTCCTTCCACTCTCCCCCGTGCCTGCACTTGTATATAGACCATTGAGACAAAAAAGTGCGCTTTTGCACTTGAAAAAAGTTCGCGGTGACAGTTTCAAAAAATAATTTTTGGAACTTTTCTTCAGTTCAAATATGTACTGGAAATAAGTTCTGTATTTTGGGAAAATCTGGAACGATATAACAGTACGAATTGGAACTGATATTCAGGGCAAGTGCATTGGGCGCGTATTTTACAGCGTTTTCAAAAAACCTTGACGCGGCGCGCCTTTTTTTTTTTTTTCTCAGAGGCGCTCACGCCCATTAGGCGCTGGAGCAGCAGCAGCACAAACCCCCCACACGATGTCTAGCGGTAATCTGGAGCCCTCGGGGCCACCGCCACCGTATTCAGATCAAATAGTACGATCACCCTTGCTTGATTCATCCGTCCATACAAACTGACTGGCCACAAAATGAGTTTGCACCTCTTCCATCCATTGTGCTCATCCAATCTCATCTCGTTCCGCGGCCTGTCGTCTCAGTAACTTGTAGGAGAGGCCAGCATTCTGGGTTGCATAGTGAAGCGTTGTTATAGCCACGAGGATGTCGTGCTCTAGCGCAAGCCAGTCCTGCAGTTCATTCAGAAACATTTCTGGGGCATTCTGAACTAGATTGATTAGGGCATGCATCTGTGTGGTATTCAAAGCACCAGGTCGGCCTTGGAGAGGATTGCGTGGTGGAACGACGTTGCCGTAAACTTCGAGGTTTTGTGCCCACCGAGTCATGCTGCTCTTTGAGACATTGAGGATAATACCCACCTCTTCCATATAACCGTTATGAAGCAGCCATAGTGCTCGCTGCTTGAGGTCAGGGCTGATACGTCGATACCCCATTGCCAGTCGCAGCAGCACGGGCGCCTCTGAGGAAAAAAAAAAAACCGCGCCGCGTCAAGGTTTTTTGAAAACGCTGTAAGTTCCGATCTTTCATACAGTGTAATCGGAATGGGTCTGGTGCGGGGCTTCCCCCTTGTACGAAAATTGGGGGTGACAAGGAGGCTGTGAATTTGGAGCAGCAATAGCGTTTGTGTTGCGAGGTGTCTCGGGTCTTTCGGGCCCTTGCCGGGCTTCAGCTTTGCTGTTTTTCTTCATCCATCTTTCCCGGTACTAGAGATCGAGCCTCTTCCACCCCAGCCTTCGAGATTACAAAGAGACTTCTGAGATCAATGGCCACTGAATGAGTATATATCCTGGGCAGGACCATCGATGACTGTACTCCAGCATGGAGCAGGACGCCCAGTCGAGTAGCCATGTTCTGTGCTATTATTTGGTCTGGATCCAATGTATGTTTCCTGTAAGCACATTCGCTGCAATTCCGAACCAGTACCTCCTCTGAAGAACAGAAGACAGCCCCAGTAACCATTTATGAAGTATAGCTACAGCGGTAGGTTCATCTCTAACCGTCTCACAGTGTATGGTCCTGCTCGTCGTTCTCCCGGCGCGGCATTGGCAAGGCTTGGCTACGTGAGTTGTGTATTGACTACGTCCGCCACGGTTGGACCATTTGCCGGTCCTTTGTTCCCATCGGGATCAATGAATCGTGTTCAACTTAGTGGGTGGGGTCCAATTTTTCTGAAACTGTCCCAATGACCACAATAATGTACATGGTGAATCCTCCCGGTATATATGATCCATCGATTAGACTTGCACCTGGACGGCATGGACCGCAATACTTCAGCGATCTCATCGCTGAATTGAAACAAATGTAGGCAAGAATCTCAGCAGGAAGACTTTACGACACCTAGCTAGCATGGCAGACATTGCTCATGAATACCTACAGCGTAAGAAAACCGGTATGCTGGAAGATTGTCCCACTACTATTCTTTTTCTCAGCCCGCAGATCGCACCAATGAAGGTGGGGCAGCTTACTTATCACGAGATAAAGCAGATCAAAGGCATGGTACAACGTGGGAGCTAAATCAAGAAGAAAGGGAAAAGAAAGGAACACTACAGAAAGGTGGACGCAAAACATGTCGGACCAACGTCATGAGATGGCCGACATTTGAATTTTACAGGGCCTAGGCCCTGAACCAGCTGAGAGGGTATATAATGTCCGTGGGTGTCACAGCTTATCGCGGATACTGTCAGAGCCTTGACCGGTGGCTGGCTCTGCTGTGCCGCCTTCAGACTGTCTCCTGTCTCTAGTCTGTGCTCCTGTTGAGCGGCAGGCGCAGAGACCAGGTTGCAATGATGATTGTCTTGCGGCGGCAATGGTTGGCTGGCCCCACGCGTCCCGAGGAGATACCTCCTCGGATGGATGAAACGGGGGTGCCCCTTCAGGTTTCCATGTCTCCGCCTTAAAACAGTTGTCGAAACATCATGTTTCGACACTCCACCTTGAACCACTCGTCGAAGCATGGGATGATGCCATGCTTCGACGAATTTTTCAAGGCGGAGACCGGGGAAGAGGGTGGGTGGGTGGGGGGGACGTGGCCGAGTGGGAGTGGCCGAGTGGGAGTGGGGCTCCGCTACCACAGTATTACGGGGGCCCCGCGCTGGGAGAACAATGAGCGGGACTGTACACTGCGAGAGAGTTAGAAATGGACGCACCCCTTGGTTTATGTCATGCAGCCCGGCGAATGTTGCGCTCATCCTGAGTCTTGTTCTGACCGCCTGCTATATGTCTACAGGCCCAGAGTCATGATCTGCAGACTGCAACCCCTCGAAGAGTAGCAGCTCCAGGATTCTATCAGTGGGCTTGCCGTGCTCGATGTCTCCTTCACAGATATCACTGTGTTCCCGGATGTAGACGATGTAAACAATCTGTTCCGATTCCCAGTACTGAGGCGGGTCGCGCCATAAACATCCCTTGGATCGAATTGTACCTGAATACTCAGATAGCGACTGGAGTCATCAAGATACGAGTTACCTGTGGTGTGGGACCCATGTGTGGTGTCGTTGCTTCGGCACGTCTTGAGGAACCCAGTGCCCACAAGAACACACGTATGTCAAACTGATCTATCGCTTTCTGGTGGCCGCCACGGTCACGGTGAGTCGCAGACGTGTTTTGAAAGACAGGAAAACAACGAACCAAAATACGCCTTGTTCCAATACATCTAGTAGGGAAGCTGTTGACTATCCCGCACACAAGCACTTTTCTCTATGTTCCTTGCCATTTCACTCGCTCTTCCGTCTCCAGCAGGCAGCTATCGACTCTGTGATCCGCTTCACAGCGAAACGTTAAACGTAAAACCACGGTGAGACCTTCGACTATCCCATCACGCATCACTGGCACTCGGCACGCGCAGGCGTATCACGATCGGTGACACTTGATTCCCACTGTCCCAGACGCTGAGCAGGATCACTTCTTTGGCTTATCTTATACTCGTTATCCGCCTGTTCCGAAGTAAACTATGCATCACTGGAACCCGGCGGCTGGCACGCGCGCACGTCTCACCTCGGCGGTCGCCCGGCGCCACTCATTCAAAGTTGCTCACACCCGGATTAGTATTTGTGAGGTCATACTGCAGCATGTGGATTATTACTTATTACCAGTCTACCTCCATCTTGCCTTCCTTTCCTTTCTGTTTTCGTTCCTTCATCTTCTCTGTCGCATTTTCTATTGCAGCATCCAGTTTTCCCATCCGCGCCAGACCAAGAAGCAGGGCGTGGACTAGGCCGACATGATTGTGCCGTCGTAGACTGTTCTCGAACTGCAAGATTGTAATTCCCAGAGAAAAAGCCAGACCAGCAGCAAGGGGAAACAGCGATCAATGCGTTGAGACACAGGTGAACTTCGTTAGAACAAGCAAAGAGCACTCAAGGTGTGCAAGCATTCTACTCACACCCCAGCGCGTCCGTTTCTCATTTTCTAGCGCGATCTTGTTGACGACCTGCGCCTCCAGTAAGGATGCGCCAGTTGCTTGGTGCGCTGCTAACTCTTTCTGAAGAATGGGTAAAGGATCCGCGCGTAAGGCTTGCAAATTGAAGTGTATCTACAGACATAAGAAAACATGCCGGAACCGTCAATATGTCTGTCGCTCACCGAATCTGGAGGGTAAGTTGCAATGCGATTGCTTATGACTTCTCTGTCGAGCGAGAGAATAGTCAAAGCTTGGTCGGTTGACTATCAGATACAAAGCTCACCGAGCCTTAGCGACCCAACCTTCGCCACCCTCGTCCACGAGCCCATGTGTCACGGGCCATGGTTTCAACCCATCAAGCTCATACAAACTTCCCGCATAAGGTAAATAGACAACAAAATGATATGCATCCTCAGATGTCTTTGGAAGGCCAAGGCCATCGAGCGAGACAGCGGAGGGGGGAGAAAGCATGTTGTGAGCCGACCGCAAGTAATCGGATGACGTTATTGTGAGGCCTGTGGACTGCAGTGGAGAGTGAGACTGCGCGTAGGGACTCGATGCAAGTCATGGGACATACTTGTGGGTCCATTCCAGCAGTGAACGTAATGAGATCTGTCAGCTCCTGGCCCATCGGGAGGGATGGTATATTACACAATCCGTTGAGAACTGCGAGTGTCGCGCAAGCGTTGTTCACTACCTGAGGAGCATAATCCTTCGTGTCGGCATAACCTTAGGTGTACATTACACTCACCTGGTGAGCAAAGAACCCCGGAAACTCCTTGTCATACGTTATTTCTGCTCCTCCCTTCTCATCTGTTCCCGCCACCCACTTGAATAAGAAGATGAGCGCGTATATGGGCTGCATCGACGCGAGGGTTTCTGCATCTAGCGTATAGAGGTCATCGACTTGAAGGGGGACCCCCAGTGTTTTCAAGAGCTCCCTGGTTCATCATGACTTAGGTTTTAGACCTGATTAGCTGATTGCGCTCCAAACATACGTGAAAACGCCGGGGTCGGATTCTTAACGAGGGCACTAGTCATCGGCCTAGGTCTGCACATGGCGCAAAGTACTCTACCTGTGAGTTGCCATCCCGAAGAATCATCATCGCCGCTCATATTCAAGGATGTGCGAACTGTACAAGGCTGCAAAGACGGTGGCAGCAATCGTCGCGTCCAGACTGACGCGTCCACCGGAGTCCGAGTCGTCGGAGTTGAATATTCCGTGTTCCGTGTTCCGTGTTTTGCCGTGTTTGTTTTGCCGTGTTTTGAACTGAGAGACCGAATTCCGACGACTTTGGATCAAATCCAGTCTTGCAGCTCTCTGCTGCCACATCCAGCTAGATCCAGCGACGAGTTTCAAGGCCACATCCATAAATCACCACTTTGGCCTGTAGAAAATTCTACTCTCTCGGACTCAATCATGAGCAGCACTAGGCGTTCAGAACTAGGGGAACTGGGCAATTGCGCCTTTCCATTTCACCTCGACGGTCTTCCGGAGCTTCCGCTTCTGCTATTGGCTTCATCGTTCTGAGAGATTTCCGGCACGACTGGGCGGGAACCAGACGGAACCGGCGAGTGGCACGAGCTCACTCGCTCCAGCTTGTTCGTCACATCAAAGTCTGAATGATGCGTGCACTCTTCTGGGAGACTAATGGCATTGCAGGGTGGGGTGAGGGTCAGCAAAATGGGAAAAACGCCATAGATGCGGTGGGCTTCCTCAGCTAATGTGCAAACAGTTAGTTTGCTTGAGAAGCCTGGTCAAGACATCTAATCCTTCATGTCGACTCGCATGGCCCTCATTGGCCACAACTTAATATATACGCAAGTCCAACCTTTCTGATGCAAAACACGCTACCCGTTGAGCCATTCCGCTGACAAACCCGATGCTGCAGGGCCATCCTTGTAAGGGCCCGCACAGTACACATGATGCGAAATAATTTCGAATTCCTTTGTCAAATTTTTGCGCGCCCAAGGTTTGAAAGTCAAGACGGCCCACACCAATTCGCGTTATTATCCTCGCCCAACCAAGTATACTAGAATACACAAAACACGAAGCAATCTACAGAACCAGACACGTGCAATTATGCAAAGTACGAGAAGCAACGAAAACAAGACAAGACAAGACGAGACAAGACAAGAAGACAAGAAGACAAGACAAGAACTCAAACGTCAACAGTTCACAGGAACAGAAGAAAATCATCGTCACGAATACTGGAGACCTTGTCCGGCCCCGCCGACCATTTGTTGGTGCATGAACGGAGGGGCTGGACGAGGGGTAGTCGTGTGGAGCGGTAGCGCAACAAGGCCCGGCTGAAGGTGTGGGGAACCCGGATGTGCGGGGTGACCATGCGGAGACGCGTGTCCAAGTAGATGCCCGTTTGCAGGCGAGGCACGGCCGTGGCCAGGCGCCATTAAATGTCCGTTGGCAGAAGGCGCTCGCGCATGCGGATCGCCCATGTTGTGACGTGGGGGCGATATATGCATCGGTACAGGCGACCCTCCAACGTTGATACCGTGGACATCCCCTCCTGGATTCCCGTTCATACGCAAATGCGGCCTCGAAGGTGGAAGCTTCAGATTCAAGTTCCCAGGTCCCATCTGGAGGTTGATGTTGCCGTTTCCCGACACACCATTCAGTTGCATCTGCATCGCCATCTGTGGGCGTGCTGTCTGATGCTGCTGCTGGGTTCCAAAAGCGTTACGCACTGCCGCGTACTGCTGCGGATTTAATCCGTGGACATGTCCATGTCCCTGATGCATCACGCCATAATGTTGGTTCTGAGGAGCCTGGGGGGGAGTGAAAGCAACGTTGGTGTGTGAATTAGTGAAACCATTGACGGCTGCTCCGAGCGCCCCCTGGTGCTGGTGGTGTAGACTGGGCGTATGCGCCTTGGGACGCATGGATGAGCTCACACGAACAGTTGCGGCGTCATCTCCGGATAAGCCATTGCCTAATGGGATCGACCTGGGATGGAAGCCGTTTCCAATAGAACCATTGGGACTAGGCGAAGGCGGCGGCTGAGCGACGGGTATCCTTTGGGTAGCTTGAGAGACGACATGCACGGTTGGAACCGAGGGCTCAGGAGCAGGCTGAGGATGTCTCGTCATGCGTCGTATCTGTTCCTCCACGGGCTGTGGAGTGCTAGGGCTGCGAGGTGCGGTCTGCTGCGGAAGTGGCGAAGGTAGCGGCGGGGCTGTATTCGGTGCTGGTGCTGGTGGTTGTGGCACCCTTTTGTTAACAGGAGAATGGGACGGGGCATGCCGTTGCACTTGAGCGGCCTGAACCTGAACCTGACCTTGAGGTCGAGGCTGGGGCGTCCGCAAAGCTTTTAAGCCCATGAGCCGAGCTCGCTCCTGTTCTGTTGAAAGACTCGGCGATGGGAACGGCTTGGGACCCGAGTTAGGAATCAGAGGTGGGGTGAGGTACTTCGCATCCGTCTTAACCGCCTCATGATCGCTTGCACTGAGCAACGTCACCATCGTACGAAGGAATCTGTTTTGACCAAAGAGATTAGATGGGATCTTCAAGCGAGACTAGAAACTCACTTGGGCTGGAAATCATCCAACAAAAATCGATCTTCATTCTGCGAGTTGTCGGAGTCGTAGCGCCATCGCTCATCAATTCGCCAGGCGTGATCAATAGCTTCAGCCGTTGATTCCCCTGCAGACCATTGGTGCTCCGTCTTTTGCAACTTCGCTCGTGATCGGCCCTCACGTGAGCGGGGCTCAAGTCTCCCCGGACTGCCACTGGCTAGACCCTTCTCCCAATCAGCATCAGTCGGTATACCCAATCCATCCTCAATCTGCTCAAACCCGATAACTTCATCCTCGCCTTCCCGTTTGCGCTTTCCTTTACTGGTGACGGGATTTCCGTAGATGCTCTCATGCGCCCAGTAATTTTGACCCAACTCATCGGCATTTGATACCTTTTTGAGGTTCGCAGAGGAGCTAGGTTCAGGACGCCAGTCTCTACTTTTCCATCGAGCTTCCTCCGCCGTTTCTAATGCTTGCCTGCGCCGGTCGAAAGCGCTGCTCCGGGGCCAACAGGCTCGCTCAACACGATGCAGAGGGTATGGGTGGTAAGCCGGTATCAGTCGATCGAGATGCAGACGTCCACCGCGCCCGGTACGTAAGCGCAACGAATGCAGCTGCTGTTTACTTGCCGAAGGGGTAACAGAGGGTGAACCATTGATGGCATCTAATGGACGATTGTCGGTAGTATCAGATGGTACGGCAGGGGCTTGATGGATCAGCTCTTGCATATCATCACCATTCAAGAGTGTTTTCGCAGGGTCGATGCCGGTCTGGAAACGGGGTGAGGCGACGGCGGAATACGAGGGCGGCGGACATGGCCTGTAATATTTCTCGGGGCTCGGAAGAGGCAGCGACTGAACAGGCATCTGCACGGTGGACCGTCAGCTCTGAAACGATCAATCACGATGCGAAACTCACGTCAACTACGTCTTCCCAGCCAGCATCTCGCGCGCGCGAGCTGACTATCTCTCTTTCTACGTTGGTTTGCACATCCAGATAGCGCTCCTTGATCGCACTCTGGACCGCGACGTAGGCGAGTGGTGATAGCGTGTTGAGGCTGATCCCGGGAAGTTCCAGGTGTGCCGTAAGTGGCGAGTGCGACTCGCGATTGGGCGTGGCCGTCATGGGCGACAAACCCGAGGATCTTCGAGGCGTCGCAAGAATACGACTATACGTAACACGTGAGCCAAACGATGAAGATGCATGAACGAATGATAACGAACGACATAGCCTCGAGCTTCGGCTTTTTCACCACCCTCTCTTTGTCGTACAACAACGCCTCGTCGATACCCAAGTCGCTGCTCTTGATCCCCTCCTCGTTCTTCGCCGCCTTCACTAGACTGCACCGAGCGTGCCACACACCCTTTCCGACGACGGCTTGCTCTCTTTTCAGTTCTTCTCGTTGGAGGATCAACCTTGCGATATCGAACCCCATCTGAAGCTCGGACCGCAGCCTTGTAAGCTTGTCAGTGTAGGCTGTTGACGATGCACGAGTGCGTCGAACGGGCTTGGCATCACGTCGGCGGAAACAGATGTACGATGATTCTTGAGTATCGTCATACTAGACGGAAGAAATTAGGTGGTAGAATGAGCAATAAAATGACAAACATACATCCAGCTGCGGGACCACGCGCTTCCCTTCTCGCTCCACTTTTCGCTCGCGCCAGTAGGGGTACACCGCCCTAGCTATAGCCACGAGACGCTCGGGGGGCGGCACAGACGACGGTACCGTGTAAGTAGCAAAGGTCGCAGGCGGCAGGGGCGCTGCAAATGTAGGCTCATAATCTGAGAACGGCGGGAAGGCATCCAGGTCCTGATGTGCGTGTTTTTCATGTAAGGTGCGTACATATAAGTGGTATGTAAGTGACGCACGAGGTGGATGAACGGGCATTTATCCTCAGTCAGCTTCTCGAAGAGACCCATGACGAGCTCAAACTCGTCTTCATCCACCACGACACGGGAATAGGTATCGGAGCCGCAAGAATGCTCAGGCTCCCTGGCCTTGCCCTTCATATTCCGACCGTGATGCGTACGTCCACTGCGAGTAGAGCTCATCGAGGCATCCTCAAACTGACCGTTTGTGCTTGCACTTGCGCTTGCACTTGTACCTTCGCCCCTCGCCTCTTGATTATTCTTCTTAATCCATTCCGCGTCCCTCTCATCTAGGAAGTAAGTGAACCCTGCCGCAAGGCCATTTTCAACGGTCTCCTCGACGGTCTCAGAGAACCGGAGGTGCGTCGTCGGCTCCTTGTACTTTCCCGGCTGATACAACGACACGTACGCTTCAACAACACCTGCAGCATCAGGGGTCGGAATGTGCGGCTCAGCATGTTTACCACGGCTTTCTTTTCGATGATTAGCTGCGTGCAGCGCAACTTGCAAGTGATGCTCCTATAAGAGTGATTAGTCATCAATCCGCGGATTGACATTCAAACTCCGTCAGCCAATCACAGCGCGCCACGTGATACCAGCGAGAGACAGGGCGTACATTGGCATCGTCAGCGTCGACGCCTTGACTAGCGAGCACTTTGTTACGCTCCTCCTCATCGTCGAGGATGATGGCATCCTCATCCAGCGCTCCTCGGACGACACGAAGTCTGGTCTTCTGGGTGATCCTATTCTTTCGGAGCCCGTTCGTGGTTGGTGTTTGTACGGTACGGACCATATCATCGAGAGTAGAAACACAGAGTAAAGTGTAATTGGTCGGCGAGAAATATTACTCGTCGTGAGGTTCGTCGTTGTCTGAGCGCTGCCTCCCTTCGGATATTTTCGCCGGTGTAGGACAGCAAATTCGTATGCAAAATGGACTTATCCGGCCGCACCCGTCTCGCCCACAAGTGCCCACAACTATACAAAACACATTGCATTTATTCACTACGCTGCAGAGGGTTTATGAGCTGTGATGTGGGGAATGGAAGGGGGAGACGTACTGTAATCATGCCAGAAGTGCAGTACAGGAAGAAGCTGATGGAAGTGACGAATTTTAAAAAATAGTGGCAAATGCAGGATTTAAAGACTTACCTCGTTGGATGCGGTAAGACCGTGTGAGATACTGCGTCCATGCAGAGAGGAAGCATCCGACTAGAGATGATACTGAGCAGGTGACGCCACCAAGCACTCCACCCTCCTCTATACCCCGTGCACATGAGGGACGTGTCGACGGCGTTCCGCCGGGTGGACGCAGTGTATGGGCTGAAACAAGGCGCGGTTATTCAAAATGAAAATCAACACAAAGAGTGGCGCTCACGAGCAACCATGGGCATCATGTATGCCCCTCCGCCTTCGATCGTCGCCCTCCGAAATCGGTGAATGCCCACAATATGCTTGAGTGCGTGCATGAACGCCCGACCTAGAAAGTATACGGAAAAATACGATGATCAGACATCCATACATCACCCCACACACAGCTGCAGGTGGCACATAGGTAACCCCTGACAATCTTGGGCGAATAATGCTGACAAGCTTCAGATGGCCACGGGCGTTCCATATCGCCCTAGAGATCATATAGCAAAGCAAAGCCAAGGAGGGAAAATCCAGCTTTGGGAGTGAAAAGCGTGTGGCTTGTCATGGTAGCAGCATGGTGGACCAGCGCTCGAGCGCCACGAGGCTACCACCCAATTACAATCGGCGACATGCCAATGACCCCAGCAGACTGACTCGAGAGAGATCTCTGCCAGGCGAGCGGGAATAGTACTGCATCAGCGCCCGCGTGACTCGACACCGCCGAAAGAGAGGGGAGTCCCGCTCTAACCCCGTGCCCACCGACCACGCCCAAGAGGTAAATACTACAGAACTCACCATTCCACAGATGCCACAAGAGGCCGCACGAATTCTGGAGTATATGGAAGGAACAAAAGGACCTGAGCAGAGTGGCCACTCCCGTTCCGTGTGCAAATAAATGGCTCAGTACCGTGAGACGGCGGACCTGGGCCACCAGGTACAGCACACAATGGCTACGGGACTAGCAGCGACTTGCACAAGGCGGGGGGGGAATAATTCAACGCTGTTAGAGTGTTTCGGAACTGCTTGAGGAGGGTTGTGGAGACAGAAGCGGAGATTTGACGGGTAGCGTGTGGCCGCAGTTTGTCTTCGAGGCCAGAATCTGGGCGCGGGCCGCTATCAGGCAGCCCTTTTTTCGCAGCCCCCCCTTTCATGCCACCTCGCTTACCAGCACAATAGGGCCAGATAGACGATTGATTCTATTACAGTTTAGTAATACTGTATATGTCAGGCTCACAACTATCTAGGCTGGCCAGGGATTAATGCTGTTTGCTTTTCGATGGAACGAATCGTGGATGCGCTTGCAATGCTCCCATCTCCGGGGAATTTCAGACGAGCTACGAAGAAAATTGGGAAATGGGCCAGGCCAATATACTCGATCGAATTAATTCCCTCGAGTTGACCTGCACGAACGGTACGGGGTTGCATTTGTCTCTCATAAATCGATCTTATACGAAATTCGTTATAGGACAGCGCCCCTAGCTCGTTCCCAAACGGGCCACGGCGGCACTCACAACTTCCATGTAGGGTAGGCCGGGGTACCAACACCCAGCCCGGAATATGGCTGTGTGCCATGTGGTGGAATGAATCGTGGATATCATGCAGGCTTGCATGCAATGCTCCCATCTCCGGGATTTTCGGACGAGCGATATACCCTTATGAGCACTACGAAGACAATTGGAAAATTGGCCAGGCCACGCGAGTCAAGTCAGCCAGCGCGCTATTATAGCCGCTAGCGATGGAATTCCCTCGAGTTGACCGACAGAGAATCTCACTGTACTGCACGAACGGCACGGGGTTGCATTGGTCTCTTATAAATCGATCTTATACGAAAGTGATTATAGGACAGCCCCCTAGCTCGTTCCCATTACGCCCGCACCACCCGCGCGCGGGCTCTTTCAAATGAGCCGCCAAGACCATCAGGTATTGTTCGCCGGTGGGCGCCAGGTGCTCGCAATCATTAGGAGGCCGGCATGCTTTATTTCCACCATCTTTGTGGCAGAGGCATATAATGCATTTGCATCTGTAGCACGTATCTTGCTACAAAACTTTTGTTGCACATATTTAATTCTCTTCTCGTCTTCGCATTTTAACTCCGCATACTTAATTACTATGGCTAGCCAAAACATGAGAATTCGCCGTCCTTGATCACTACAGAACACGACTATAAGAATAAAGCGTACGTTGCATTGGTCTCTCATAAATCGATCTTATACGAAATTCGTTATAGGACAGCCCCGCTAGCTCGTTCCCAAACGGGCCACGGCGGCACTCACAACTTCCATGTAGGGTAGGCCGGGGTACCAACACCCAGTCCGGAATACTGCTGTGTGTCATGTGGTGGAATGAATCGTGGATATCATGCACGCTTGCATGCAATGCTCCCATCTCCGGGAATGTCGGACGAGCGATATATTCTTATGAGCACTATGAAGGCCACGCGAGTCAAGTCAGCTAGCGCGCTATTAAGTAGCCGCTAGCGATGGAATTCCCTCGAGTTGACAGACAACAGAGAATCTCACTGCACGAACGGCACGGGGTTGCATTGGTCTCTTATAAGTCGATCTTATACGAAAGTGATTATGGGAGAGGCCCCCTAGCTCGTTCCCAACGGGCCGCCCGCACGGGCTCTTTGTTCACGACGTATTGTTCGCCGGTGGCCCGGGGCGCCAGCTCGCAAAGGCCGGCATGCTTTATTTCCACCTATGGCAGAGGCATCTGTAGCACGTATCTTGCTACAGAACCTTCGCTGTACATATTTCTCTTCTACTATAGCCTTCGCAAACGTCGCTCAATCACTCACACGTAATTTATTGGAACTCTGCACACTTACTATGGCTAGCCATAACATGAGAATTCGGGATTTGACGGAGGTTTTCGGCTTTTTTTTTTTAGAACGTGCCCGAAATCGAGAGTTACTTAACTGTGATTAGCTGGATTTGAGTGTTTGAGCAAGGCGATGCCGGACACGGCATCCTGAAGTTCTCAACCGGCAGATGGTTCCATATACTTCTCTTCCACCATGACGTCATAGCTATCTAGAGTACTAAGCTAGATGAAGAACCGGCACTGGATGGTATATAGTCTGCCCCGGGAATGATGCTGGCGCCGCCGGTGGATGTCACCTCCAAGGAAGACTCACCAGCACTAAGGTCGTTTTTCCCAGAAAACCCACCTAGCGTGCCCGATTTTATTCCTACAACGTTAGCCAGCATTCGTACTTCCCGTGTGAGGAGCCGGAACTGCTGGAACACCAAACGCTGGCGCTGCATTGCCAACTCATGTTCCCGATCTAACCTCTCCCTTTCCGCCGCATGTTTGACTCGTAGCCTCTCACAGGCCAGGTAAGTCTGTGGGTGTGTCCTTGCTAATTCTTCTTTGGTGTGGTTCTGGCTGCAAGCCAGACACTCTGTTGCCACCTGTTTAACCTCCTGCATACCTGCAAGCCCATCAAGTCTGCCCTGGCGTCGTGAGGCGGCAGTCAAGGCGAGTGTATCATCAGAGACAACTGAGAGTCTGCATAGAGGGAAGAGAGGTGCGTCTGGTGAATCTACTCGTGGTTTCTCATTTCCTAACCCAATCGAGTCACGGGGCATGCGATCGAGGTCACCGAGGTCGAGTTTTGAGGTTGAAGGGGCTTTTGCCCTACGCATAACAAGCGGGCTGCTTCCCATCAACTGCTGCATTCGATGGAACCAAGGGAAGCGTCCTTTTATTTGCCCTGTACATATATAGATAGTTAGTAATTCATCGGAAATAACAAGGTACACACCCTCAATGTCCACAATCTCACTTATATCCAGTTCTGTCTCTTCTGTTACTAAACCCAGCTGCTTCTCAGCTGTAAAGGTCCTTCTGAGCCTGCATCGATAGCTTAGTGACTAGAATAGGATATTGGAATAGAAACACACTTATTAAGTCGGTTTTGCACTGCTTTTCCCGTCTGATCTGGCGGTGCATCTCTCCAGCGGCCGGCCAGAGGAGTGTGGAATCAAGACACGCTGTGCGATGGTGCGATAATGGTCGGTCACGCTTTTTGTCGAGTTTTCGTTAGATATCTCAGCGCCCTTGTCCATGCCTAGGGCAGCACGTATCACCGGATCATCCTCGAGGACCTTAAGAAGTAAGTCTGTGAGGTCATGCTCCTTAGCCCAACTGACCGGAGCGTCAGGACTCAGCTACAAGTACAGTCTGAATAAGCGTTGACAATGGAACGCACGGAACTGGCAATACAGCCACGCGGTCTTCCACCTCCTTACCCTTACCGTTACCCTTTTTCGCGGTGGAACAAGGCTGTCCTGCGGCGGGCAGAGCCTCGACTGTCGATTAATGATTTACGACGTCGTTTCAAATTTGCGATGAGAGCCTCCACTTGCGGGACGGAGAGTTTATCTGCTGGAACTTCAGTTGCCGTACTGACCTGAGTCGCACTGACGAGGTCAGCATGTTTTCGCTTCCTTGGATTCATCGTCCCTGAGGAAAATTTCGCGAAGGAAAAGTTCAAGCTGCGCCGGTCATCAAAATCCGGGCCAAATCCTCTGCTGTGATCCATCGACCTCGCTCAACCACTAGTACGTAATTCAACTTCGAACTCTGCCTACTATGGCTAGCCATAACATTCGTCCGCCGTCCTCGATCACTACACAACACTCCCATAAGAATAAAAGCGTACAGTAAGTAAGTAACCAAGCATGGGGGGCCGTAATCCGTAATCCGTCATCATAACATAAACATTAAAATCGTTCATCGTTCAACACGCGTCCGACGCCGAAAACTTGCGCTTGTAATCCAGCTCCAGCACCTGCACCTGGTGGACCTGGTGGACCTGGTGCATCCTGATCGCGGGCTCCGCTCCCGCTCCCGCGTCCGGGCTCGGGCTCCAGCACTGCGCCGCCTCGACGAGCGGGTCGAACTGGCTGAATAGGGCGTGCTCCGGGCTGCCGGGGGGGGCGTCTGGAGATCGGGGGTGCGGCAGGGACGTGCTGATGGTGATGAGCATGCGGTTGATCACCACTGTGATCATGGCCCAGAGGAAGCTGTATATAGAGCAGAGCAGAGCAGAGCAGAGGAGGCGGCGCGTCAGAGACGACAAATAATCTACGAAAGACGGGGCGGGCGAGGAAAAGGAAGTGTATGTACGTACTAGATGCCCAGTTGCAGGTATGCCAGCTGTCGAAAGGCGATTCAGAAAGAGCGGCAGGAGGAGGATATTAAGATTTTATTTACGGGGGCGACGGCGACGACGATGATGTTGAATAATCTGAGCGCTAGAAGGAATAGGGATGGGGTTGCTTAGGAGGGTGTCTGCGTGAGGGGCTCAAACGCACTCAAGAGCGACTAACATTTATATCATTCTAAAGATCAGATCGACATCTCAGGGGGGTAAGCATGCGCACGCACCACGAAGAATACGGCACCGTCGACGTGCAGCTGCGACACGAGCGCCGTGTGCATGTGGCGCGGGCGGCTCAGCGCATTCAGCCACGTGAGCACGAACAGGAATATGTCGAACGCGACCTAAAAAAAAAAAACAGGTCGGCGGGTTCTCTGGCAATGCAGCTTGGGAGACAAGAAATATTCAATATTCAATACTCACAGGCGCAGCGAACCCCGCGATGAGCAGAGTGGGCCGCTCGTCCGCTATGCACGTCTTGACGAAGGGGTTGTAGGAAATGTGGGCTGTGCGTCGTCAGGACACGAGTTAGTTTAGTAAACACGTTTAATTACTTATTGGGTGACGTACGAATGAGTCTGATCGTGGCTGTTACATAGCATGGAATGAGAGGGCGCGGATATTGTAGGGTCAGGATGCGCGCGACTCACAAAGGCCCGCGAAGAAGAAGGCCAGTATATATACCGTCGCGAACGCGGGGATGAGGATGGCGAGGATCTGCTTGCTGCGTCCCCACAGCGCGTACACGCGTTGTACCACAAACACTGTGCCCACGAAACATGGAACGGCTGAGTGAGAAGCATCGCGGGACAGGGCAGGGCGGTGACGCACCGGTGGCGATGCCTAGCGACACTGTGGTCAGGAAGGCGGTGGCGACGAGCCATGTCCTGCAACTGCGTGGGTCTGCGTCAGCATCAGGTACGAGCGTTGCGCGCGGGGGAGCTCACAACTGTGAAGATGGAACAGTCAGATGAAGGCAGGTCAAGCGGCATAGGGTATGGATATGGAGCGCGCCTTACGTTGGTAGTGACACCCTCGGACAGGCCACTGAGCTCTGCGTGCCGGATGATTTGAATGTGAAAAAATTCCATCGACGAAAGGAAGGACAGGGCGCGTACGATATGACGTTACAGACAAGAACGCGGGGACGGAGTAGCGGTTTACAAGGAAGAGAATCTTGGGCCAGCTCAATCTCGCCTGCCAGATGAGCCGTATCTACATATGACACGACACGAGGCACGAGGGGCCACGCATGCCTGTCAGACCAGCTTAATGGGCGGGATGGGGAACCAAGGGACGCACCTCGTCGCTGAACAGCAGCATGTGGTCGTATAGCAGAATGACGAATCCCGCAGCTGTCATGGCGGGGCAAGGTTGACGGGCAACGGCGCTGCCAGTGAGACGGGTGTGTCCGGCGGGAACTTATGACGCGGAGGGGGCTCACCGCTGAGGTACTTGGTGGCATCGAGCCCGGGGAGGGTGATCTCCAGCTGGTGCAACGCGGCGGCTTGGGCTTGGGCTGCTGCAGACATCAAGTACTACTAGGCAGGCAGTCGCCGGTGTGCGCTTTAAAAGATAAAAGATATTATAGACTGGACAGCAAAAGGATACTAGTGTAGGGTGAAACGCAGGAGAGAGGAGAGCGGGGAAGGGTGGGGTAGGGTCGCGTGGTGTGTGGTGTTCGGGGTGCCAGGACGCGTGGTTCACAGGATACCAGGATACCTGACGTTAGCCGTCGCCCGCCAATCTCTCGTTAGCGGGCATCGATCTTCTGCCAGTCTCCACGCGCATAGCATGGAGCACACCGTGCGCATGGGATGCCGCGGCCGGCTGCAGCTGTCGCCCCTAACTCGAGACCATGTGCGAAAGCGGAGCTGGAATCAGGCTCCATTGTCCGGCTGGCTTGCTTATATAAGTAATACTCCGTGCGGCAGGCATGGACGAGCCCGCCACTGCCACAGCCAGCGACCCCAGAGCGGCGAACCGCGCGCGGTTCGAGCTCGAGCTCGAGTTCGTGCAGGCGCTGGCCAACCCGTTCTACCTCCACTCTCTCGCGCAGCAGAACATCCTCTCCCAGCCGTCCTTCGTCAACTTTCTGCAGTACCTCTTGTATTGGAAGGAGAAGGAGTACGCGCGCTTTATCCTGTGCGTCCATGCCGCCGTCGATGTGCATGGGCGACTTTGACTGATTGACTGACGTTCGAGAAGGTATCCGCATGCGCTGCATCACCTGGAGCTCCTGCAGCATGCGTCGTTCCGGCAGGAGGTCGGGAAGGACGGGTGGCGCGAGTATCTGAATCAGAAACAATTTGACCACTGGCGGACGTGGTAAGCATGCATCACCATTTATCAGATGAATCGCTTAGTGCCATTCATTATTTGCACAGGCGGCAGGATCCCGGGCTGATCAAGGGCAGCCAGAGCCAGAGCCAAGGACAGAGCCCGAAAGCGCCCTGCAGTAGCTGATGCTGTGCTCGCCGTATTCTGTGACCTCTGCTTCAGGGGATACGTTGTTCCTCAGACTCAGACTCGTTCTGATCCTCAAATTCCCTCGGAAGGTCGAGGGCAGAATGTGGATAATTTGGCAGTGATGCTGCTGCTCCACTTGGAAGAAAAGAGTGTCATCGCACATTAGTCAACCCGGACGCAGTGATTCCGATGTACATGTTGTATCATTACATTGATGCCGAAGAAAACTAGCAGCGGAAAGCGCTATGCTATATAGGCCCTCCAGCCCGGGCATGCATCAGATCTGAGACCCCGGGTATTGACAGCGCACGGTGATCACACCCAGTGCATCCGAAAACCAGGGCCGGGACTCAGGTCCGCGGCGTCCAAGTCCAAGTACAGTACTTACTAAACGCCGGGACATGATATGTGCTCGCCGCCATGATCGACTGTGGCGAACATAGACGGTTTTATGGACACTGGTGGATATTCACCAGTGCTCTTGGGGGCCTCCGGAGCAGATCCCTGTCGGAGCTAGCGGCTAGCCGAGTCCTGCTCACCGATGGCGATGATGCCATCCCCGGGGGACGTTGCACGCTTCTTCCCCCTCAGAGATAGAGTTTGCCCCATATGAGCCGAGATATCTAGATCGCTTCATCGAAGGCGTAGAAAATTTTCATGCCAAATGGTATCATCCCCGAATTAAGGTTCATGGCGCTAATTGCTAAAGTCCTTTGTGCGCACTGGCTACATCCCAGTCGTTGTCATAGCTAGACTCGCAATGGGGGACGGCCCTTTAACACTCACTTATTCGAACGACGTCTATATCATTATCACTATGTGCCAGGATCGACGCTGACCATGCACCGTGACAGCCACTCACATGCTGAAAATGCCGAGTCCACTTTGCTCAGATCACGCGTGCGGCGTCACGACGGCTCCGACTCACCCGCGATCTCCTCGGAGCCAGGTAGGCCAGCGGAAGTGCGCACTGTGCGAAACAGTTAAGGCTCGCATTAGAAGCCTCAACCAGGTCCGCCGGCCAATGCAAATAACTGTACAAACACACCCCAGGCATCGTGCACCACGTGGATCAGTCAGTGATCAGATGGATCGATGACCGGTGCCCGATATATATGTGAGGGAGGGGGCTGACGACCTCAGCTCCCAACTCCAAGCAAACCTCACATGCACCACATGCACATGCACGCCGGCGCCAATCCGTGATTCGATCATTTTTAAACCGCCTTGAAAGTTGAAACGGCCCGCACGCTGTGTGTGCCATGTTACAGCATCCAGCATCCATTACTCCCGCCCTCATGCATGTGCCGCCAGGCTTTCGCACACCAATTGCTGGTATCAGCACACACACAGCACACGGCTTTCTGCGTCTGACACGGGCGCATTCGACTCGGATATGCGCCCGGCGGGGAGGGCGGCCTGGGGCCTGAGGCCTGCTGGGATGCGGCTGCGTATGTATTCGCAGACTAGTCGGCACGCGGTGGCACCCGCCACTCTGCGGTGCGAGGCCGCGTCGACTGCGTAGATACTAGACGCATGCATCAGTGGCGGCCCGCCTTCTAGGCAGGCCATCGGAGCTACGCCTGTGCATGGCCCTACTTTCAAATTCTGCGCGCCTGGTCGAGCGTTGATTTATGATTTTGTATCTACGCTGAGCTCCGCGTCAAAAAAAATCCACAATATCTATCTATCACACTTTGTGAGAGCCCGGAGGACGTGCATGGTCGACGTTTTGATTGGGGGGCATTTGGCCTCTGTACTCATACCCAAACTGCCCTCTCTGGACCCGCCTTGGACATTTATCGAGGCCGGTCCAGAGAGGTCTGGAAATATATAGATCAAACGATGGTATCAGACTGCTCCCTTCGTTTGATATACATATTTCCAGACGTAGCTAGTTGACGCGCCTGCCGAGTCTGTGTCTGTCGCCCTTGCTTCTGCTTCGGTGACAGGTTATTCGATCGGAGGCTGAGCCCTGCTCCGAAAGAGAGGGGGGTGGGGCGGGGAGGTAGACGAGAATCGAAGGGTCTGGTGATCAGTGCCGGACAGTTCAAAATACTACTCATAAAAAGTGGCGAACGGCTCCCTTTTTTTTCCCCATCATAATCGGCGCGCGTCCCAACATCCGACATCCCCCGCCCCGAATCAATGCATGCCGCGAAAAGTGTCCAAGAACGCCGCACGCGCACGCGCATTTCAGCAGGATGCCATCTCGTACGTGCTGGACTTTTTGTGACAATCGTAGGAGCTCGAGAATGCGATTTCGCGATTCAAAGGTTAAGGTTGAGAATGTTGCAGCGGAATATGTCGCGGCAGGAATCGAAATCGAACAAAGTTTAGGTTGGTGACTGTCCTTGTCTTTCCATGACGATGACGATGATACAGACTCATATAAACGCACAGAGATATCGAATTTGATTTACAAAATGACCAGCCTGAGTACCGATGCCTTCACTCATTATCAGGATCAGGGTAAATCCTCTTAACGATCACAAACCCTTCATAATATGGACACTGAATTACGTCGTCTATGGTTTCCAGCCCAGATGTCGATGCAGTGCATTGCATGGATCCAGCAGATGTCCTCAGAGTGCCAGAGATCTTTGAAAAACCCCCAATTCATCGTGGACGGCGTGAGGTCCAGGTCCGGTGACGTTGCTCAGAGTGCCGCATGTGGCGACTGTTGGTTCTTGGGCGGCATCGCCACCATGTCACCATGTCCAGGTCCGGTGACATTGCTCAGGGTGCACCGAGAGACTTGCCAACAGGGCCGTAACTTGTACCATAAACGCCAGAGCATACGTAAGGTGCAGTTTGATGGTGTGCGCATAATTGTAAGTTCACATGTTACTCCGTCTAGCAATCGGATGCGCGACCTTGATGGTTGTTGTGTGTACCCAACCCATCAGGCATCAAAAGTTGAGGCTGAAATCACATTCACCTTTGCCTTGCAGTAATGGCTTCTTGCTGACCTGCCCTATATTGTGGAACCACCCAGGGCCATCTATACACCCTCCCGCACATACCGCGCCACGGCAAGGTAAATACAAATATCCACAGCTCGCATCACTCTCGTGAAGGTACCCTGCCGGCCCGGGGGCGCTGATTACACTAAGCCTGTACAATTATACCTCAGGCGCATGCAGAACCGTCTGGAGTATGAAGCCGAGTGAATCTGACGCCTCCTACTGCGGATTGTGAAGATGGTGATTCATGACATGTTCCATGACACGCAAGTATCAGGTCTTTCACGCAGACTGAGCATTTTGCGGGGATCTAGCGGACGCGCCTGTTTGGTGCTTGTACGCAAAAAATGTACGCAAAGAATGTATCTAGTATCTAACGGCACGTGCCCAAGATAAGCTGAGAACCCCGTCAGCGGTGATGAATGTGAGGGATAGATTGTGGCTCTTTCCTGACATTAGTTGTATTTTGGATTTGAGCCTGGTTTGATTTGGTGAATGCGGTGCTAGGTTCCGGGTGATGTGTGCTCAATCTCCTGCATAGCATACATCACACCGTGCCAGCACCTTGTGGATTACCATTAATAGCTGATCCACGGGGCAGCTTAGCAAGTCATGGAAATGTTCCTCTGTGCCAACTTGGATACTAATGTGACAGAGTACTTTTGCTAAGATTAGCTGAAGGAGTCATATGTACTCTGATTCCTGACCTAGCTAGGAGGCGTGAATGTTGACGAATTCAGTCACCGTAGTGGCAGCTCAGAGCGAGACAACAAGAATTATTCCGCAGCGCTGTGCCGCAGCGCAGAAATCACAGAAAGCGACATGAAAAGCAAGAAAGATGCGACGAGTCCCGTGATGAAGCCAGCCTCGTTCTGCTACCTGAATAGGAAAGGATGCCATGCGACAACTATAGGCGCGGAATGGCTACTCCATCTGGGGACAAAATCAGCAAAACGATATGGCTAGAATGGTCCGTGCTTAGCTTGATCGACGCGACAAGCCGCACGCATCTAACACGCATTCGCAAACTTTGTAATAGAAGACCGGTAGAGATACCTATTGCCGCGAAAAGCATGAAGTACAACTTCTGTCCCGAAATAAATCGAACGTCAAAGATCGATGGTGTGGGTGCGTGGATCCAATGCGGCTCGGCACTGCCGTCGCATCTGCGACGAGTGCTGTGATGAAACCAGCCTCGTTCTGTTACCTGAATAGGAAAGCATAAGATGCGACTACCATATTGCACGGAATGGGATGGGTGACAAAGGCAGCATGTGCCTAGAAATGTCCGTGCTTACCTTGATCGACGTGACAGGACACGTGCTGGATCTAATACGCCTTGGGAAAATTTGTAATTGGACACCGGTAGACATACCTATTGCCGCAACAAGCATTAACATTAACTATAACTTCTGTCCTGAAATAAATCGACCATCAAGATCGATGGTGTGGGTGCGTGGATCCAATGCGGCTCGGCACTGCCGTCGCATCTGCGACGAGTGCTGTGATGAAGCCAGCCTCGTTCTGTTACCTAAATAGGAAAGGATTCAATGCGACTACTATATTGCACGGAATGGGATAGAAGACAAAGGCAGCATGTGCCTAGAAATGACCGTGCTTACCTTGATCGACGTGACAAGACACGTGCTGGATCTAATACGCCTTGGGAAAATTTGTAATTGAACACCGGTAGACATACCTATTGCCGCGACAAGCATTAACTATAACTTCTGTCCTGAAATAAATCGAACGTCAAAGATCGATGGTGTGGGTGCGTGGATCCAATGCGGCTCGGCACTGCCGTCGCATCTGCGACGAGTGCTGTGATGAAGCCAGCCTCGTTCTGTTACCTGAATAGGAAAGCATAAGATGCGACTACCATATTGCACGGAATGGGATGGGTGACAAAATCAGCATATGCCTAGATATGACCGTGCTTAGCTTGATTGGACACGCTGCATCTAATACAAACTTTGGAATGGAAGACCGGTAGACCCACGACATCATGGATAACGCCTGTCCTGAACAAATCGAACATCAGTGTGTTCCAATGCGCCTCGGCACTGGATTACCGTAAAACCGACATAGAAACCTTGTACGGCAAGCGTCCGAGTCAACAGACGAATATGGATCCTGCGCTCACCTCCTCGGCCAGCTCAGATCGCCAAATCCCGAATCCAGCAAGTAGCTTGAAACAATCACCTTTCTTGATTCCCGGCTGTGTGGTGCACCGCCGCGGCGGCAAGTGTGATCACATAATCCTTCGGATCTGCAACGTGTTGGAAGCATGGGTCTGGCTACAGGTTTTCGTGCGGTACAAGACTGCCAACACAGTCCGCTTTCTTTAAAATGTTCGGCTCGCTGTGGAACTTCATTCGCAATCTTTTCCTGTCCCTAATGTCAGACAATGAGCGACCTGTACCTCCGTTCGTCTCCGTCGAACCGGTCCTCAATCCTGCAGCGTTCTACAATAGGGTTTGCGACGTTCCGATCACCGACAGACTCGTATTCGTTGTCAGAGAAATAAAGTGGTATAAACAGAGGACGTCGGTAGCCCACGAATACCTTCTCGCACGACTCCAGAGGAGGGGGGGTTCTCGGGCAATGTACGCGACGATTGAACGAGGGCCTGCGAGGTCGGCAAACCAGGTTCAAGTCTCGTCTACCTCCTCTCCCTCGGTCCTTTCGAAGGACGTCTCTGCATATGATCTAATAACCTGCCTCAGCCAGGAAGACATGGATAAGCGTATCACCGGCGACAGGCTCCTCGCGACGTATATGTTTCCAGAGCTCCCCCTCCTTGAATTTTTTAGGATTGTCCGCATCGTTTCTCAGTACAGCCCAAACTATGAACTCGACAGCACGATGTGTTACTGGTTTTCGGGCGTTATTATTGAGGTCGCCAGGCGGCAATTCGATCCCCACCACCCGGGCAACAGGCCTGTCTCGGCTGATCCCCCTAGAGGCGCGGGGTATTACACGGTCATCAACACCATGACGTCGCAGTGGGCGGAGGATTACAATATCATAGAACAAATATACAAACATGATTCGTCCACCAACGAGAATCCCATTGGCCCTCAACTAGAGCTAATCAAACAGCGAGAACGGGATGCACGAGACGAGGGAGTGCAGGAGGGGTTGCAGCAAGGGTTGCAGCAGGGGTTGCAGCAGGGGTTGCAGCAGGGGGAACGAGAACGAGCGGCCCTACTCGCGGAGATGGCCAAGCGTGACCAGGAGGCAGCCGACCGGGCACAGAAGCTAACCGAGGAGGCGGCGAATGCCACAGAGGCATTCAGGGCTTTGCAAGCACAACTCCGGCGTGGCGGCGGAACCGGTGCGTAGGTGGTTTCTGGAACGTCGAGCATGCATTACTTAATTTCTTCTTTAGTATGAATGCTACCGATCACTCGCCCCGGAAACATATTCGTCCAACCGGAGAATGAGCGTTTGTGACGTGCACTACTGAAGGGATGGCGTCAACGAATGTCGTATAGAGGCACTTTGTCTAGTGGATTGATACAGGGTTTATTGACAACTTGAATGATGTGCATTTTTTACTCGCTTGCGGCGTGTTGTGAACAAGCGTCACGGCCAAATGTGGCAATCACATAGAACTCAGACGAGTTCAGAACTGAGAACGTTGCGTACTGTCCATTGACTGTGTTATCGCCCCGTTTTTTTCCGTACGTCCGACTTTCGATCGTCTTCATTCTTGGGCCACGGCTAGCTCAACACGCCGGGCTTGCGAGTGATTAAATAATGCAAAGCTGGCATATACTGTAGTATGCCGATCCAAGTCGCATTTCAACGGTAAGGCGTACATCCTAAATCCTCCGGGTGAACGTTAACCACCAATGTCATGGTTGTGTACAGGTCAGGCAACGAAAGTACCTATCTACTTGTACTTCGGTGTCCCTGTTGATGATCACACCATGCCTACATCTGTCTTGGCGTGACAAACAATACTGTACCGAGTTCTTGTCAATGCACAAGAAGATTCACCAATCAATGACAGATGCGCTTCAAGCACTGCAGGAACAGCGCCCCCTGAAAATCGGTACATTCGGTGCCTGGAGAATCAGTTCATAAGGGACTGCTAAGAAGTTCAAAAGGAGCCTGGAACCGGCTACCTCAAGTTTTTTTCCTCCGATCACTGCAGTAACTCGGGGCACTTAATATAAGTACATTACACACCAATTTTTCAGTGCCCAAGTTACTGATAATAAGTACCCGGGGAGCAGATTTTTGACGCTCCCTCTCAATAAGCTGGGTACCGAAATCTAGTAGCTAGAATGTCCGCTTTCAGTGTCCTAGACCACTGATTTTCAGCTCTTAAGTTACTTATAAATGCCGCTTTAGAACGCAATAAAACAGTGCTTTCTATTACTGAAAAGACACTTGTAGATACATAGATTGAAAGCTATGTCCCAACCAACCCAAACTCAATGCTCTCGGTGCAATACAAACTTGTCTCCTTCCGCCACTAATCGCCCTTCTTCTTCCCGTCCAGGATGCGTATAATGATGTTGCCTGCCCTGATCTGCCTGAGTTGCTGTCTTCAGGGTCGTTGTCCACAGGGAAGTGGCGGCTATGACATAGCATCAATATCAGTGCATTACATGCGAGTCGTATTCACTTGAAATGAGACATACCATTAGGAATTGAATGAAACACTGTCTTGGGGTCCAATCCTTCAGATATCATCTGTTCGATGAGCCCTTTGGCACATGCGTGTAAGGGTGTTGAGCGGGGATTGATCGCGCGATAACATCACAAATATGAGACTCACTTTGCATTTTCCTCGTGGCACGCTCCATTATGCCAAGTTATTGAGAATGGACACGACTAAAATTGATGAAAACGTGTTGAAGCCTCTTTTCTGTTAGTCGGGGTGGAGGTCGGGAGAAAGGAGTTAGAATTTCTATTGCATCGGAGATTCAATCACTTGGAGAAATTTTGGACTACGCACATAGCATAATGCCAGACACCCGCCCATGTCTGTGTATTCCTACATGCACAAAACCTATCAGCAGTCGCCAACGTCAACGACACCGTAAAGTACACGCTCCTTGTGCAAAATCACCGTCGTGGACGTGACTCGGAACCAGAGCAAATACGTCAGATATTCTATGGACAACTAGAAAGCATCATTGATGTTGTCCTACCTCGCGCACCACGTATCAACATCGCGATGCCGAAATGTCACCTCCTCGCCCTGGTGATGCCTTGTTCGACAGGCGGTCGGGATGCAACCAAAGTTGTAACCACTTACTCTTTGACCACGGCGCCGATCATGATTGATTTATGCACAGTTGAGTGCGTGGTAGGACGAGTCAGGTGAGGTAACGAGTGGGGAATCGTGGACAGGAGTGGAGACTATGCACGCACAGTCTGGATCCTGTGCAGCAAGAGGAGCAATAGAGGAATCTGGTGCGTATATCTGGCATTTATGTACATTAACTTGTACGTCACTAACCTACAACACACAATCACTGCAGCCTGTCGATCTAAGGCCAGCCAACTGCACGCTGAGTTCCTCCCCGAGGCACCCCCGACTGACCCACGGCTGCGACTTTTCCAATTTCAAATTGATACCTTCACCCGGGAGCATCTCTCCACCATGGTCAATTCCATCGCCGTCCACGCACCATCCGATTCCAGCAAACAGTTCAACGGCCAATACTTTCCGGATTCATCGGCCCTATGGCGCATGATCACTTGGCTTGCACGATATACAACCTCTGTGGATGGATGTCTAAGTGGGGCTATGATGGCCGAATGAAGAGGGCGATCGCGTTTCAAAAAGTTTTTTTCACATACTTGCATTTTTTTAGTATCTGAAATTCAGTGCTCCAAAGCACTTATTTTTGGTGCTCATTTAATGATATTTTTGAGCACTGATTTGTCAGTGCTCAAAGGTACTGAATATTACCGTTTGTGTAAAAGGTACCGAAATCTAATGTCGGAGTTTTCTCCAGTGCGATTGGCACACCCTGAAATTCAGTAGTGACCATGAACATTTTAGCACATTTAGTGGCTTGCCGGCAGCGGTCTTTCTGTGGTATGCAAGTGCTTCTGGGACTTGTATATAGCCACAACTGAACTTTATTTCAGGTCAAAAATACAGGGCGGGCGATCGCATAACAAAGCTTAGGAGCAAACATCAAGTACGGAATAGAGAGAAAAATGAGAGCTAGACGGCAATAATCAAGTGTCCAAGGTCGAGCGTGCAAAGTTGAGTGTCATTGTCGAACATGCCTGGAATCGAAGCGAGTAGGGAGTGGGGATGGGCCGACTTGATCTCTTTCCAGAAATTTGGCCTCCTAATGAAATATTATGGTCAAATCATGCTGTAAGAAATGGTATGAACCTGAACCCGCTGCAGCAGACCAGCCAAGGTCGTCACTCCCACTCTCGGAAAGTACTCGTTTCTCGAAGTGAATACGCATATGACAAGTGTAAGGTCTGATACCTTGCACGATTGCTGGGCAGTTAGTGGCAGGGAGTCGCAGCCCAGAGGAAGTCTAGAGTCTACAGTGCATAAAAGAAGAGCATCAAGGGCCGTTTTCTGATGAAAAGAGGGCCAGACGGCAGGCGCCACCCTAGGACTTGGGGGAAGGGACCGACAGTGAGTCCCGATAAATCGGTGGTGGAGTTGTGCACTGCAGCATTGCCGCTCGAGGGGAGGCTTTGAGCAGCACATTGTGAGGGCACGTAGGAGGGGACCTGTATTTGCTGCTGGGCCTCCGAGGGTGCTTCGAGGAATGTGACAGCGAGGCCGGCTTTGAGATGCCATCTACACACAGATGCACAACGTTAGTAGCCTCCACGGCGTACCGCACGGCCTTTCAAACCCCCCTCACTCAATATGACCTACACCCATCCCGTCAGCACATATAAAGACATACCGGCACTAAAACTATACCACTCGCAGTGGAAAAGCCATGCGCAGGGGTTATCAGCCCTGATCCTCAAAAATGCAGTCCCTAGCGACGGTGTCATGATTCGTTTATTCTGCGAATCATCCCTCAGCACAAGGCGAATGACTTCCTGAACCAGTGAATATCTTGCCAAAATATTCATCGCCATACTGCTTTCGCATTCGCTATTCGCATCATTCCTGCCAGCACGCCAGACCCACATGCTCAGGATGCATTCGGATAGTATCAGTTGCAGCCTCCATGCAGGTTGGACTCAATGGGACTCGAACCACTGCAGCGCAGAATGAATTAGCTTCGCTGAAGTTTTCACTACACAGTTGTCATGACACATTCATTTCTTGTATCAAGCTATCCCTGTTTTCCCTTTCACCACTTTTCCATGTTCGCTCGGCTTCGCTCCATTCACTCCTTGCCCCATTCACTATTCGCCACATTCGCCAACTGGCCATTCGCTACTTGCATCATTTGCCAGTAGCCTGTTACGTATCGAGATTTCTGCTAAGTCGGAACTGGAAAGGACAGCGGCTTCAACTTATAGGTTGCTCCCCCAATAAACTATCGTCCTAAGTATTTCGGAATTGAGTTGGAAGGCGGAAAGTACTGAACCAAAGGTTGGTCGGAACTTGAGTCAGAACTGAGGCGGAAGATGGAAAGCGGAGAGAGACTGAGATCTTGCTAGACTCGCTGTGCTAAGAACAGGAGATGGAGCGAAGGAAATCAAGTATCGAAGGCGATTATCTGATTGCAGAAAGAGAGACATACATGACAGGCTTTTATACAAAGAGCTGAGACAACAGGTAATGATATGGTACTAAGCAAATTCCGGAGGAAGCGGAAGTCGAGTAGACAATGCGTGGGAACTATACTATTGGGAACATTGGGAACAATGGGACTACAAGGGGGGTTCAGGGTAAGGTAGAACAATGGCAAAGAACAAGGGGTCGGGAAAACATATCTGACAACAAATTACAAGGGTGACCAGATATGTGGTTTTGATGAATGATGAAACGGGTCCGGTGGGTCTGAGTAATAGAGTCGAAAGAACAAGGGAATAGAACAATGGGCGGAATGTCGGAAATATCGGAGGGGCAGAAAGTGTTGCGGAACTGAAGGTCGGAAGTCGGAAATGAACGGTCGTAACAGTATCTCCCTTCTAAGGTCGAGCCCCGCGAGACCACAGGTTGGATCATGTGACCTGTGAACAAACACGTCGGAGTCTAAAAAAATAGGCTGAGGAACAAACACGTCTTCTGTCCCATCCAACATGAGTGCTCCAATCGACTTCTCCAAGATGACGAGTGCCGAGATGAAACAGCATTTCGCTGATATGCTCGCGCAAAAGGAACTGGCCGAAAAATGCGAGGCTGAGGAAGCCGCGCGGAAAGAGAAGGAACGTCGGGAGAATGAGCGGAAGGAACAGGAGAGGAAGGATTGCGAGCGCCACGAGGAGGAGGAGCGCGTCTGTGAAGAGAAACGGAGACGGAACGCGGCATGGAAAGCTGCTGCGGACAAGGCTGCTGCAGAGAGGGCTGCTGCGGAGAAAGCTGCTGCGGAGAAGGCGGAAAAGGAACAGGTGAGTCGGGAATGTCTGGTGGAAAAAGTTCTTGAATTAACTAAAAGTTCTTCCAGAATAATGTTCAGGACGAGTCAGAGTCAGACTCGGAAAGTTTGGTGGAAAGTACACCGTCTCCCGAAGGAAAAGGGAAACAAAAGGAAATTGCTACTCCGGTGAACCTTGTGGCGGAACGGAAACATCGGGCGGACGCATTCCAGAAGGCTCGAAAGGACAAGATGAATTGGATGTTGGAGCTGCGTGAACTGGGACCGGAAAATCCCACGACTAAGAAGCGGAAAATGCGGGATGATGATGAGGAGGAAAAGGCTCCTTGCGACCCATGCGAGTCTAAGGGGTTGGATTGCACGTGGTCGAGTAACCCATGGGAAACTTCGTGTGATCAGTGCCGTGACAAGAAGAGACGCTGCGTCGTGGATGGGTGTGCTTTGAGGCTGGAGCGAAAGAAACAGAAGGTTGAGGAGTCGAATCCGAAGTCGGAACCGGGTCCGAGCGGAGGGAGGGCCGAGGAATCGTTTCCGGTGACCAGAAAATCGGGACAGGCAGTTTTGAACCGTTTTACCATGTCTTATCCCCTCCTCGATATTGCCGGGTCGCTGAGGGCCATGCGGAAACAGCAACGCGAAATTCGGGACATCATGATCGACATGGCAGAGGTTCAGCAGCATCAGGTTCTGTCAATTCAGAACCAGATGACTGTCATGTCTACTGCAGCAGTTGACGCAGGAAATGCGGTGGCGGAATGACCTGGTCCGGGACTGTCAGGGTTCACGCCTTTCCTTCCACAAGTTTCTATTTCCTTCCATGAGTTTCCGTCACCTTCCGTCAGTTTCCATAACCTTCCGTCACCTTCTGTCACATGTCACTTTCTGTCACATGTCACTTTCCGTCACTTTCTGTAACCTTCTACAAGTTTCCATCTCCCCTATTATGTAAGCCTTGCCAGCGCTATAAGACTGTAGCCCGTGTGGTGGCGTTTCCTCAGCTTGATCTCTGAGGATACCCACTACACAGGCAAGCCCCCATGTATCTATTGTTGGTAGAGTTATAAACTGAGGATACCCACTACACAGTTGGTCATTGTCCTAGTATCGGCTCTTATCTCCTTGAGTATCTTTGGTTGTGGCTTCGTCATTAGTGTTGCCCTCACAGAAGATCAAGCTCATAGGACGACCCCACACACTTTTCTTAACCAGCCTTCATCTCAGCCTATGGCAGACCAACTCCCAGACGCATACTGGGATGCCCTGGGTGACCATGGGCCATTTCTTCGAGGCCTCCTTTCCAGCCAAGCACAGCAGTTGCAGCAACTTCAACTGCAGAATCAGGAACTGCACAATCAGATTGCTAACGTTCACGACCACTTAGCCAATGCTGCCACCAACGCTGCTGTTGCTGCTGCTCAAGCCCTTGCGCCCTCAGTACCTCACAGTGTCCCTCCATCTACTCGCTCTATCAAAGCAGCAGAACCGGAGAAGTTCAATGGAGACCGTGCAGAGACTGAAGGGTTTATCAGGTCTATCAAGTTGTCCATCGCTGTCCAGCCAGCATCCTTCCCAGATGAACGCACAAAGATCCTATACGCTCTTTCCTTCATGACGGGAGGCTCTGCGGAGATATGGGCACACAACGAGACACAGGCTGTCATTGATGGCACCTCCTCTATATCCACTCTGGAGGGGTTTATTAAACATGTGGAGGAGGCCTTTGGTGACCCAGATTGTGCCAGAACGGCTCGCACTAAGCTGCATGACCTTAAGATGGCGTCAGGAATGTCGGCAGATGAATACACGGCTCAATTTGAGATCCTGGCAGGCAGGACAGGCTTTAATGATGAGGCACTCGAGGATGCCTATGCTCGTGGCCTTCCAGCAGGTATCCTTGATAAGATCCACGCCCAGCCCTTTCTTCCATCCAACCTCAAAGCCTGGAAGGAAGCAGCCTGTCAGATTGACCGCAATCATCGCCGTCTGTTAGAGGTCAGGAAGGCACAGACACCTCATGTCCCTAATCGCCCTCCTCCTGCCCGACCACTCCACACTCCTGCTATGGCTCCTGTTGCCACAGCATCACCCAGTAACGCAACACCTATGGACATTGACTCATCCCGCCGCCGCACCGAAACACGAACCTGCTACAACTGTAAGAGACCTGGTCACATTTCACCAGACTGTCCTGAACCTCGTAAGCCACGAATCCGTGCAAACCTCACAGAGGCAGACATTGCAGCAATTGTCTCTAAATCTGTAGCAGCGGCGATAGAGGAACGCAAAGAGAAGGTGGAAGCCCCTGTCCAAGAGGAAGGAAAGGGTTTTTAGGCCAGTCAGCGGTGAAAGACAAGCCCCGCTCGACGAATCGGTTTTCAGTTCTTGAAACATGTACAATAGGGATCACAGGCGATATGATGCATCCTTCTCCTATCCCTGATCGAACTGAAACCAAACCAGCCATGCCGAAAACCCAACCCATCGCTCCAGTTGCTAATGCAAACCTTCCAGTCCCTCTATATGTCCGTACTGCTGACCTCTGCCGATGCACCAAAGTACCTCTCAAGGTCCACTCCGTTGACACAGGGCATCCACTTGCAATTGACTCCCTCCTTGACAGTGGTGCTACAGGGATGTTCATCGATGTGGAGTTTGTAAGGGAACACAGGCTTCGGACCCGTCCTTTACCTCGTGCCATCCCCGTCTACAATATTGATGGTACCCCAAATGAGGCTGGCTCAATCAAGGAAGAAGTCACGTTCTGTTTGTCTGTCTCCCTCGGGGTGATAACCGGAAGTGAAGTGGAGCTTCATGTCGAGAGCCTTGCTGAGTGTGCAGAAAAAGGATGACACGAATTCTGATCCACGGTTGGAAGTGACATGGGAAGGGATTCCGTGCTTGGAAAAGATGTGGAGCACGAAGAGTTGTGCGAGTTGGGCGGAAGTGATGGTGTCGTAGGTCGGAATAAAGATGGACTGCTTTGTAAGGCGGTCAACGATCACTAGAATGGTATCGTGGCCAGATGACTTAGGAAGTTTCTCAATGAAATCCATGGATATCGAATTCCACGGTTGTTCCGGGATCAGAAGTTGCTTCAAGAGGCTGTAGGGTTTGTGACGTTGAGGCTTGGCTCGCATACAGGTGGTGCATGACTTGCAGTAGTCTTGGACCATCGTGCGGAGAAGAGGCCAAGTGTAGGTACGTCGGATTATGTCGAGGGTTTTGTTCTGGCCTTGGTGTCCTGAGAGCGGATGATCGTGGCTTTGCTGGAGTACGCGAAGTCGTAGATCGTTGGTATCCGGAACGTAAATCCGGGACTTGTACCGGAGAAATCCGTCGGAATCAAGGGACCATCCAGGACTGGTGGGGTCATCGAGGTGGGCTGCGGAGATGGGGTCGGAATGGAGTGCGGAGTGGATGTCGGAGTGGAGAGACTCGGTGTCCATAATAATTGAGGCGCAGAGTAGCGGAAACTGCAATGCTGTGGCACGCAGGGACGATGCCAGTTGCTCAGTAGAGAATACTGGGCGGAAATTGTGCGGATTAACGCTGGCATAGTCGCTACTTCCCTCTTTTGGGTAGACGTCCCAACGTCTAGTGAGCGTGTCGGGTTTTGCTCCGAGCTTTCCGGGGCGGAAGCGGATCACCATGTTGAACTGTGAGAGGTATTCAGACCAGCGGACTTGACGGCGAGTCAAAATCTTAGTAGTTGCAAAATACTCAAGGTTCTTATGATCCATTACAACGTCGATCGGATAGGTTGGACCTTCAAGGTAGTGTCTCCAAATTTTGAAGGCTTCGAAAATCGCAAGTAGTTCCTTATCGTGGACATCGTAGTTGAGTTCCGGGGCGGAAAAGGTGCGGGAATGAAAGGCAATCGGATGAATTTCTCCGTCGTCGGGGGAAATGATGGAAAGAATGGCAGCTAGCGCATAGTCGGAAGTGTCGGTCTCGAGTACAAGTTGGGCATCAGGAATTGTAAGGACCCGGCCTTTGGCCGGCTACTTACCGGTAGAACCTTCTTCCGAGCCCGAGCCTTGTGATATTCATGCCCGAGTACATATGATACTTATCCGTGCCCGAGCCCGATCCCGAGCTTGAACTCATATCCGACCTTGATCCCATGCCCGTATCCCCTTAGTTACTGATTCCGCTCCATCACGCATCATTCGTATATTACCTCGCCCTGACCTCGGTCTCCTGACCTCGCCCTGACCTCCACTAATCTGTTCGCCCCTGACTTGCACCTCGTCCGTATATAACCCCCTTGTATGCATTCCTACTCCTCAGTCTGAAAATCAACTATCGTGTCCCTTCGATCCCTAGCTAGTTTCTACGCCTCGCCTCTTAAGCCAGAACCTCGCCTCTTATTCGTTTACCTCCGAAATTGGGACTCGTGCGTAGGGTCGGCGCAGCACATAAGCTGAAGCCAAGTCCCTCTCCGACTTCCCCATCCAAACCTCGCCCCGTAACCTCGGACCTTGACTCGGGTTTCGTCCCCGACCTCGGTCAACCTTACGACGGATCGTACCGTAACAGTATTTTCAGACTGCTTACACCCTACGTATCCCTTTTTTCACGATGTCCATGATAACTCGTTCTCGCACCCTTCGGGGTATCTCAGAAC